>BQNB010058920.1:0-11639 GCA_026074375.1 Tanacetum coccineum
AAACATTTTGCCCAGTTGGTTTGCTGATCATTGGCTTCTAATGATAAGCTAAAGTTCTTAAGACCCACCTTTTATTGTTTAATCAAATGAAAGTGCTAACGGACATAACCAACAAAAAAAATGATTATTGAACCTTTTTTTTTTTTGTTAATACGAAAATACACATGGACATGTCCGTGTTAGATTGTGTGCGTTGTATGTCAACCAAAAATTTAGCAACGTAAATAACAGGCGTTGATGTTCTTACAAAAAAGTTTCAGGTCCAAACTTTGGTAAGTACATGGGATTAGAGAAAGGGCTTTGATACAACGACGGTGATATTCACTTTATACCGTGTACATCTGAGGTAAATACTCGTATTTTCCAAATAGTCTTCAGAATGTGACAAACCTCACCCGTTTACCCATGAAACCAGAGGTTATGTAACACTGTCATGCTATCAACGTACGTGTTCATCTATATCGTGCGTATTCATCTATACCGTGGTTTGTTTGATTCAATTTAAGTCACTAGAGATTGGTCTTGAGAACTCTGTTTCAATATATAGTCTAGTGAATTACCAAGTTCTAAATCGATATGTTGACTTTAATAATTCGTTCATTTATAATATATACTGAAATTATAATCATTTCAAATTCGCATGGAACTTACATCAAAACTCTTAAAGCTGTGGTTATCGTACTAGCTAGCTAATACTTGGCAAACAACTATGTTTATTTTTTGCTTAAGATGATACATATTGTAGACATGTTTGCTCTAAGCTTGGTAGAATAAAAAACGAAACATTCAGTTCGTTAAAACCAAGATCCACTACAAAATACGACGCATGTTATAATCGAACATGGTCAGCAGTACTACGTTAACCGGTTGTCTACAATATCTACATCAGGATCAAAACCAAAAGTTAGCTCGTTCCGTACTTCAGCCTCAAGTACGCAACGTTTATCATGCTCTTTCTAACATTTCGCTGACAAAAAAAAAACGAGTGAATATCTAGTCATGCGAACAAAGTAACATGATGACACATCTCTTGATGATGTAAAGTCTTCCTCTTTGCTCCTTAAGAAACTTGCCAAGCCCTTTGCTTTGTGAACTTCTCTTTGAACCATTATTTCCCATATTTGTGTGCTTCACTAAACTGTAAGACAATGAAGTATGAGGAGTGTGATATCAAGTAAATGGCCAAAGTCACCCTTCTTATAGACCTAGGGAAAGGGTAGTATTGTCATATTACAAAAACTTGTATTATTTCAATGCCCGTACATTGTACAACACCTCCATCCAAAATAAATGTTTTTCATATTTTGTCATATTGAAGTTTGGGTCAAAGTTAATGGAATCTTTTTCATTCTCGAAAAAAAAATGTTGAAAAGCTTAACTGTATCAATGTATAAAAAAAATTAATATTACAAAATCATGGATATATAAATTCTCACATAGCTTGATACAAAGTTATTGTAATTTTATCACCCGTTATATTATATACTCAAACCTTATACGTTCACGAGTTCTAAAACTAGTATATCTTTATACGTAGTAATATTCTACATCTTTTAGTAAAGTTGTGTTTATTTCTTCATAGTGTCTTTCAACACCTTTTTATTTGACGAAAACTAGGATGGTGTTTCCTTATTAATGGTATATTGATTGGCATGGAGTGTTCTTTATGTTGTTCATGTGTGTTTTCAATTCGTAGCTAGGCCTTTCATGCAGGACAATCATCTTTAGTTTTCTTTCTTTTCACCATCGTTTGAAAAACACTTGAACATGAAAACAACTCATTTCATTTTTCTCTGTCTTTCATCGAATTTTCTAAAATCTTGATTTAAATGGTGCAATCTCGTGTCATTTTTTTGTAGATTTTAGCGGGTCGGTGCGGTGTAGACTCGTGGCAAGGTATATCCATCTACACTTTTGTGAAAAAAAACACACATAATCTGAGCAATTTGTTTCACTAACTCTAAAAGCATGTCATGATTCAACTTATGTACGTTTTCTTGTGATTAATCTTAAACTTAATTATATGGAGTTTATAAACAAGTTGTCATGATTTAAAAAGGAAAATCACATAGATTAACAATAATTGTCCAAAACCAGTCTTGATGCATTAAACCAAATCAAAGATTTCTAGTTATAGCATTATAAGTTGGCTAAATAGACCATTAAGTACTTGACGGCTTATTAAAATCATTGTTAAACTTAAAACCAAAGACAAATCATTAGTTGTGTGAGAATCAAGGAAACATTGTGGAAAAAGAAAAATATAATGTGGAAAAAAGGGGACAAGAAGGAGACATAATGAGGATTGTTTAATTAGGTTAAGAACCAAAACAAGTGCATTAAATATAGATGATTAGTTTGATCCCTACGTTAACAAAAATGTTAAACTGAAAAAGAAACATACATAGACATAGATAGTGTCTATTTGTCAACTGAAGTTGCATCAATCTTTGATTTATTTTATTTTCAAACCTTTTATGTTTTTAACTAATCACATATGTATAATATTAGTATATGTTATTATAATTTTTGAGCAGTGATTGACATCACTAATTGATAAGATTAAATAGGCAGCAACGTGTTGTTGATAGCATAAAACCACTTTTTCGAGTTTAGTTATATTTTTTGGCGTTTCAAGCATTTTCCATAAATTTTTACATTGCTTCCTATTTCATTTTAAATCTTACCACATCAAGTAATAAATTATATCTTTACTTCATGTTAATAATACAACAATATAGAGGTAAGTTATGAAATTGTTATGTGAGGTTCGTGGCAACTTCTTAGAATGCCAACAATTTGGTACAAGGTTATAGTTAGAAGAGCCAAATGATATGAGGATCTTTTATGAGGGTTATATGGTATGGTATCATCCAACAACCTTGGAGTTCGTTTGGTTGTACCATAAAACGAGGTTCATTCACCAAATGGCTTATATTGTTTCAAGAATGATACCATGTCTCAGGAGATCAAGCAATCAAATCTGGCTTTCAATGATTTGCATATTGAGTAGCTCTTAGTACAGTGTAACTATAATGCATTGAACAATTGGAATTATGCATTTCATTGTCGAGGGGCCAAATCGAGTACAACTACACACAAGACATACACAGCTTAAATTTAATCGATGCATGTGGTTCTTGAAAGGGAGGTGATTTGCACACTCAAAAAATTGATTGGGACACTCATTATACAATTGTGTGAACTCTGATACAACTATGTAATGCACAGAATAGGGTTGTTCCAATCAATTTTATGAGTGTGCAAATCAATTCCCTTCTTGAAAGGTGCAGAGTCACACATGTTAAGCCCACGTCATGGAGTTTGAAGATATTTAAACTAAACAAGTTTTTTTGTTTTAATGATAACAAAATTTTTAACATGTAATATATAACGTATAATACGTAAGTTACTCGTAACTTGTACATTTTACTATGTGTTACAGTTTATATAGTATGTCATCATCAAAAGAGGGAGATTGTTAGTGTAAACGGGGTAAAACAAGTAACTTTTATATTTTACTATGTGTTATGGTTTACATAGTTTATCATCATAAAAAAGTGAAAGATTGTTTGTGCTTTTTGAAGTGGGAGATTGTACATATAACAACTATATCGGTGGTCGACGTTGTTTTTGATGTCGAGTTGAGTGTCGTTGTTGTCATCTTTCAGTTTTCGATAAAATCCTCACCTCGGCCCATTCCAATTGCAGATCCACACCTGTAACATATATGAAATCTTAAGGAAAACATCTTAACAATAAACCCCCAGCCCAAATTTAAGTGATTCGCAATTTCACAACTAAACATATTAGTTGCAGGTGTGGTAAACCCGATCAAGTTTTTTGATATCTTTAACTTTTTTTCTAAAAGCCTCGCACGTGTTTTACATATCACTTATGAGAGAAATTAATGGAGATACATATTTCTATTGGCTGCCTCTTTCTAATATTACCTTTATATTGCAGCAAACAGTGCACCCAGTTCAAAATAAGGGGTGAGAAGGTGAAGAATGAGTTGGAGAAGAATGTTCGGTCTAAGCAAACGGATCAACAGTACATGTAGCAAAACTGGCATTAAGCAAATTGTCTTCAATAATAATGGTCAAAATTGGCATTTATTTTTTAAGTTCTTTCTTTGAATGCAGCTTAGAAGATGCAATACAAAAGCTTATGATACTTGGCCCAACAAATATAAACTTCATAAGCTGTATCTATAAAAGGGCCGACAAACGGTATTCTAGTTTAAAGGGAATCAACAAAAGTTAACCAATCTTGTTGTACTGGTATTTTAGTTTAAAGGCAATGAACAAAATTGATCGAATTTTGTTTTACTTGAATTCATTTATTTTAAATTCCCAGCTTGTGAACAAAATATGATATGTATATTATTAGATGTGTGACCACCTGAAGAGGATACAACGGCGGCGCATGCATCATGCACATCGACATAACAGCTTACAAATGTAAAATATTCAAACACATAAGAGCTAACATATGTAAGTCAACGACCGAAAACGATAAAGGTCAACAAAGGTATAAACTTACACAAAAAGCGGACTGGTTGACCGTCACTCCTACTGAAAGTGGTTTTGTATTCAGGCAACCGAACGACATTTTGTGGCCTACGCAATTCAGTGTCACAGACCGAGCTAAAACCTGATGGGCACGTATAGTGTGTATTCAACATAGTATTCTCGTCTGAATTAAACTCTTCCTATTAATCCTCCTAATGCCACATCTATGCCACGTAACAGATATGAAAGTGGTTCTAACAAATGAGGCTCAAATTTACCATATGCAAGCAAGCCGACCCATGACACTCTATTCACTAAAATCCCACCATAAATAAGCCAAAAAAAACGTTCTCCACCTACTTCTGTGATTTATAGATCTATTCAAGCTGGTCGATCAATCCCTTCTTTGTTTCCTTAAACCAAATACGGATTATATCGATTCACATTAGAGTGATGGCCACTGTATCAAGGTGTTGACTTATGCATGTGATTCTTAATTTCGTTCACAGTTTAGCCAAGGATGAGTAGATGTCACAGATGACACCTCATTACTTTCAAGTTAATAGAACATACTATAGTTATCTCTAATCCATCGTTAATAGCGTGATGGCCACTGTACCAAGGTGTTGACTTATGTGAACCTGATGTAGTTTTCTATCTCAAATTAAATTTAGAAATACAAATGTTTAAATTTAAAATTGATGCTTGCTTGGAAATACACAAAATTCACATATAGACCACACTCATAGTCAAGCTGAAATGGCCACACATTGTTCAGTTGTCAAAAGAAATTAGATGATGCAACACAACTGAAGCATCTAAAATTCATTCTTAGTCATGCCTTATACATTTTTCTAGACTTTGAGGTCACTGTTGTAAACATAAAAAGCTTAAGATTTGAGTAATGACTAAAGCCATTGATTAAGAACATCACCAAAATAGGAAATGCCAAAAAAGACTTGAAATAAAAACTTGTAAATAAATTCGATTCCAAAAAAACATAATCATACGTTGATAAATGTATACGAACATCAAGTAATTGCATACATGGAAAATATGATAAAAAGATGCTACTTACCTGCAAGAAGCAACAGCCCAGCTCTACCATTTTCAAACTTTTCTTCAACATCTTTGGAGGTCCAAGAAACTGAATGGCATTTGGTTTTTCAATGCTTTTCGCTTTCTCATTCTCACTGATGTCGAAGACGCTGCAGGAAAATGACGCCATTACTTATATATCCCAATCTTCTTATGGTTTTTCAAAAGAAACTAAACAATTGGTTACTGGTTATTGAAAACTAATGGTTCATCTTGAGATCGTATAAG
Organism: Tanacetum coccineum; assembly: GCA_026074375.1. Lineage (NCBI taxonomy): Eukaryota > Viridiplantae > Streptophyta > Magnoliopsida > Asterales > Asteraceae > Tanacetum > Tanacetum coccineum. The sequence goes on from BQNB010058920.1 coordinate 5,841, forward strand.
CAACTTGAATAATAGGATAATTTATCATTTATAAATTATAAATTTGAAAGACAGAAAGAGAGAGAAACCTACTTAGGAAAATCGCAGCCATGGGGTTGCCATCTCCATTGCAAATACTTAGTAAAAATATCGTTTCTGCCATAGGTTTGGCAAGCAAAAGAATCTTCGAGATAAGGACACTCTTGCTCTTTATACAAAGGGTAACGACTCGAGTTATCATGAACCCATCTTAGCAAATGGATTACACACAGCTTACCACATTTTTTCACTACCTTTGTACACTTGGTACTCACGGACTCCACCCGGCACCATAAATTTATTTGCAAATAAGCTAAAGTCGCACAAAAAGTTATAAAGAAGCAATAAATGATTAGGCTCAGATTTGTATATGGTGCTTAGCTCATAGAAGTTTCTGAAGACCGGTACGGCTGCAAAGAAATCCGGTTGCATAGCAGCCATATATGTTATGCCATCTGGTCATTCCCTGCCAAGTTACGGTCGGAACTTCAATGGCCCACTTCATTCCTCTCAGATTACAACAATCATCATAGCAAAAAAAATCAAACCCGCACTTGCCACATACACAGCCTACACATATATTAAAGAAGATAGACCCGCTATGGCTGCAAGCCTAACAGGTTGCCCCGCCAAGATACGGGTAATCTCAGCTTTAACGGCACCGATGCCTTGTAAATAAGCCATAAGCTCAACAGGCTTGCCCTGCCCGTACTCAACACGTTAACATTAAATGCTTAACCCAAACCCAGCCTGATACATGTAATGGGATACGTGTTAAAACACAGACACACCAAACATAACCAATCGGTTAGGGTCACTCAGAAAGATTTTTTGCTCTTTGTACAATAGTTATGATTCGCCAACAGCATTAAGTTAAGCAAGTACAGCAACAGGAAGTCAGCGGTTAAAAACCATCACAACAATCATAACAGCGATAGAAGCTTTCATCACATACCCCCTACGGGATGATTTTTTAATTTCTTATATTAAATAAACAATGCCCAAAGTACACGGTCGCCATAACGTACTGGGATTTTTTTCAAAGTTTCGGCTTACTTTGCGGCTTATGAGCCTTTGACCATCGTCACACACCCGTCTCTATCGTCGCGTGCAATGGTTAGCGGCAACGAAAGAAACGGTGGGATCGAAGAAGCATGAGCCAGATTGTCATTGGTACTATCCAATATTCCACACATACGAATGAGGATCACATTTTATGCGGAACTAAAGGTTCTAGTTTTATGCAAAAGTAAAAACATTACCCACATAATCTTAAACATCACTAATCCATAATCATGAATTAAAATCACATCTTTAAGCAAAACAAACGCACAAGAAACAAAAACACCATAAATCAACACATACCATGAATAATTAGCATAAACTAAGTAATTATAAAGAGGAAACAAAACAACCACCTAAGCTCACCAACGGACCAAACCGACCACCAATGCCACACACCATGATCGACGACAACGAGAGATCGGCGGCATCGAAGAGAGTCAGGGGCAGACGGTGAGGCGGTAAAATTCACTCTTCATTCAGCCTATTTTGTGGCTTACCAAATACCCAACAATACTAACTATAGTCACCATTGTGAGAAAAAAAATTATGTGTGATTTATGAAACAACCCTGCCAGAGGCGGCAACCGCCGTCGAAACACACACATAAACATGTGACCATCTATAACTGCTTCAGGTGTCACAGAAAGTCACCATAAGTTTTAAAGCAACAAAACATCATAGATCTTTAAGTAATTTGGAGATTTATTTTTTCAACTTGGTGTGGTGAGATCCACATGAAGATGATAGGTGGTGTGGGTTTATTGTTTGGTGTGTTTGTGTTTTAACACATATCCCATTACGTGTATCTTGTATAATGAGTGGGTTAAGAGTTGGAAATGTCAGGCTTAGATTAAAAGAGCGGGTCACATTAATTGTGCAAATCGGTTTCACGTCAGGAGGGTAGCATTAACATTTAAAGAAGTGCATACCCAAATATGAATCTTGTGTTGTGACAAATTACTAAGGGTCTTTGTATCATATACTCAAAAGTAAATGATATTGTTATGTCGAAAGAAAGAAACTTTTTACAAAATTCTTTGAGATAGATTTCATGTGGGGGATTCCTGCCTAGCTAGAGTTTAAAAAACAACACCAATAAAGTGAAAGTTGTTGCCGAGTTAGAATACCAAGAATTATTTGACTTGTTTAATTAGTTATGAGAAACTTGAATTAGCATAGACATATATGGTAATACGACAACTACTCTTAACATAAGTTATTACTATTAACAATGTGAAGACATAGTATAACATTGCGGATCCACTTACGAAAGGATATATTATAGAGTCAGATACCAAGTCGTTAAGAGGAATGGGACTAAATCCATAGAAAAATTTATATGAAGGAAAACCTACCTAACTGACTAGAGATCTCATTATCTGAGTTTAATTTGACAACCTAATTGTATATACCAAGAGAGGTCATTGTGGGGGAGTGATAAACTTCTTGTCCATTTAATGGGGCTAGTGAACTTCATAGTCCATTCCTATAACAGTGACAAGATGAGGTTAAGCATATTGCTTTTAATTATTAGTGGAAAATCACCAATGTGAGAGATAAGTGAGGTCGCTTCAAAAGAAAATATGGGGGCACATTTCCTAAAATATCTTACATAACCAAGCTAGTGTTCATGACCATAACGAACACGACTATAAAGAGTTCACAGTGTCAGGAAGAGTCATGTGCGAACATGTATTGCCATCCACACAAATAGCAGATTACTCTAAAGACATTGCGTTCCACTGGTAGCATGGAGGCTAAGTATATTTCACATGGGCAGTTTGAAAGGGTAACACCTACCTATCCTATACAAGACACGAACACTAAAATTTATTAGAATTTTGTGAGTTTAACACTCGATCTTCATTCGTGTCAAGGATTGTTGGAAATTTAGTGGATAAATAAGTTTTCACTAACTTTGGACATAGAGAATTATTAGTAAATATGATTATTATGATTAACACATCATATGGTTACGTAGTCCTTTGTTAGAGCTTCGTAATGAGCCTTAATATTTGAAAAATGGAGTTAGTGTAAATGAGATATCGAGTCTTGAAGAAAGGTATTTGAAATGGAGGAAAAAATGGTTACTATAGAAATTTGAAGATCATGATAACATATAAGTGTGTTGTTATGATTTGTTATTTATAAACATCAAATTAAAGATGTTGTCATAATCCTTTCTTTTATAGGATTATTACAACAATTCTAATAGACATTTAACAATCTTAATGACTGTTGTTATTAAAGAGTTGTTTTAAGTTTCACTATAAGTAACAAGGTCCTCCAATTGTTCCAATAACAAGAAATTCACATAGTAACTATTTTTGGGTAAAGGGTTTTATCCCGGTAAATATTATAAATGAATTATAATGTTGTGTTACAAGGAAAAGAGTGATGATGAAATCACTCTAGGACAAAGCAAAAATGCCCAACCATGCTTTAAACATACTTCAAAAAAACTAATAAAAAATAAAGATAGGGCATAAAAATGAAATAGTAAGAAAAAATCATGCCCTAACCCATACTTCACAATAAATTTCTAAGTATTACGGATATCCAACATAGACTTCATTTTTGCCACCCTTGAGGACTTTTTGAACCGAACTGTAATCAGCTTCAAGCGAACTATCTCCACACTAGAGTCTTGAACTTGATCTACTCGACCTTTCTCCTTCTTGAATAGACGGCTATTTCTTTCTTGTCATATGTAATAAGAAGTAGCAGCCACAACTAGCTTCGAAACAATACTTTGCACGTCTTCAACCTGGCCAATGGTTTAATCCACGCTATAATTACGTCCAATATGGCATGGACAGACTCCCTATCAACAAAATTTCGAACAAGAACCTAACCCTGAGATGAAAAAGCACAGTCATAAAATAAATGATCGAGAGAATCAAGTTGAGATTCACATAGGGGACATGAAAGCAGGGTTAAGTCAACTGAGTTGCAGACATCCCATTACCTTAGCATGTCTTATGTCTTCAATCTTTGACGCATAACAAGCTACATATGGAAAGCATGATGTGAAATCAAGGTTATAAATAGCATGAGGCGTGGCGTAACGGCATGACCAAGCCTCACGCCTTAGCGGCTATGGCGAAACTTTTGCGTTTTTAAGGCGTGGCTTAAGGCGGCACAAAATATAAAAATATTTATATATTTATACCATTATACATATAATATATATATATATATATATATATATATATATAGTATATATATATAATATATATAATATATATAAATATATATATATATATTGAGTTTATAAAAAGAGTTGTACATAATTAATAAAGTTAAAAAACTATCCTTACATGTAATATTTTTCATTTAAAAAAATTATCGAGTTGAATAAAAAAACCCGCCATGCCTCATGCCTTAACGCGCCTTATCACGCCTCATCTCATGTTACGCCTAAATTCGACACCTTAGTCTATTTCGTAACGTGAAGGACACGTCTTAGCGACGCCCTTGCACTACCATGGCGCGCCTTTTAGAACACTACGTGGAATACATGTCGAAAATCAGACCATGTTATGCCAAGTAACGACATCTATCCTGTTACGCATAGAGTCCCACGCCACAACAATCAAAAACGGAATAAGAGTACCATCATTTCTATGCCACATAGATTGTTCATCAAAATCAGTAAGGGACCAGGAGGAGGGTTATGTGCACGAGATTAGGGAATGTATCATACCACAAACTAGGCGACTTCCACACATTATCAACCACTAAATTTGCTACCGTGTCATTCATGCCCAAACCCAGATTTTAAATAACCCTATGAGTTACATACTCCTTTAAAGGACATATATCATGCCAAGAACCAAACCAAACCTACGTTTTCCATATGAAAGGACGAATGGTATTTCTTATTTGAGTTAATTTTCTCCAACCCCAGCTAATGTTTCAACCTTACGGGACATCCCAAAAGCTCATTCCTTTTAAAATATATGCGTGAATCCAACAAACTCACATGGATTCTTTATTTGTTATGATACTCCATATGTGAGAAGACATAAGATCAATATTTGTTCTCTTAGGAATACTAGGCACAAGACCAAAAACCAATTTAAATTCGTCAAGAGCTTCCATAATAATCCTTGTCTATTGAAGATCACCACGAGCAAACAAGAAAATATCATCTACAAAACACATATTCACAATTTTTTGTTTCTTAGAGGTGATGATAATTAAGTAACTCTTCATTGCGAACCCTTCTTTTAAGAATGAGAGTTAGAATTTTCATGACAAGAGTAGATAAATACTATGACATCGGAGCACCTTGCCTCAAACTACGACGACCATTAAAGAAACCATGTAATTCCCCTTTTATGTTGGGAGAAAAATATGTGCTTGCAACAAACGTCATAATCCAATTCACCATAATATGATGAAAGCCAAAACCTGTTAGACCTAGTATTATGTGAAGTGATGGTCATTAAGACTCCCGAACCTTGTATTGGTCTAGTATATGTTCCAGGGAATTCTAGAATGTTAATTGGGCCTAGTTACGAGCTTTAAGCCCATTAGATATCAAGCCTAGCCTTGGAAGCCCACTTAAACCCAAGGCTAGCCCATGTAACTTACTATATAAAGCCCTCTCCTCATGTGGAGAGGGTGTTGCTCCATTATTTTCTCTTTTAGTGAAGTAACCTTTTTCTTTTGTTTATTTATCTCTCTCTCTCTCTAAACTTACTTGAAAAT
>BQNB010058920.1:13749-37555 GCA_026074375.1 Tanacetum coccineum
GATTATTTGGAAATCTTAAGAGCTCATGTATGTAACTTGTTGCTTTTTCTCCCATAAGCTCTTAACCGGATTAATATACGTGCTGTTTTTGGAGATTAAACTTAAATCAACAATTTTTATGTAATATATAGCAAAAAATTTAGTCTTAGTTCAAATTTATACTTGAATTTTTCAAAAAGAAGTCTTCTTTAAATAAAAAAGTGTAAAAAAAATAATAATAAAAAAAATATATATAAAAAATGATAAAAAATAAATATAATAATAAAAGCTGTGGGCTAATAAAAGTTTACTACCTCTTGCCGGCTCACAACCGATGTGGTAGTATTTTAAAGAAATCCCATAGTAAGAATAAAGATCCGAGACTGATAAAAGTTTGCTGCATCTTGCCGGCTCACAACCGATGTTGCAGCCTTCTAAAAGGTCGAGGGTTATAATTGCATAAATGTCTAAATAGTTAAATTAATAATTGACTTCTTTTTGTTAAATTCAAATATGCTTTTGCACTTTTACTACTCTATTTTATAAGCTATGAATATTCGGGAAACCAGAGAGTTGTTGAAACCTAAGGTCTGTGAGTCCCGATACTAGTCTCTGTGGGGTGTCAAAAGCCTGGTCACTTAGCCACAAGGTTGGGATGTGCCGAGACGAAAGTCGCTACATGGGATGATCTCGCCTTTAAACTCATTATTCTAAGGTGGAACGTAAAGCATAGTATGTTGCAAAAAGTTGATCCATGGTTGAAATTCATAATAGCACACTCACTTAAGATATAATAAATGTCGGGAGTAAAAGTTCACAAGTTACAAATATGAGTAGTGTTAGCATTCTTACTGGTATTTAGCTGTGATTTTGTTTTAAGCTTGGTTTGGAGTAAGTGAAAAGTCGGGGATGATGAATTTATCCTTTTTGGGGCATTCTCGGATCGAAATGCATCTTGTTCTATGATCCCTAACAGTTATGGAAATAACGAAAGTCGAAATAATCTCAGTTATATTAATAAAAAAAAAAATTGGAAAAGTTTTAGAAAAATGGGAAAAAGGGGTGTTTTATAACTTGTGATTTCTTAACTCTCTCCACAAAAGTCTTTGCTACTTTTCAAAGATTTAGTTGGTAAAGTTTTAAGGTATTTGGTTATAGAGCATATAACATTGCGTGAGGACACGCAATCGCTTAGTTTGGGGAATTTTAATATGTGTGAAAACACCATATCCCTTTCTATATCAAAAATATCCCTAAAAAGATAAAATTGTGCATAAAATGCTTGTATATTGCTTGTTTTGTCTTTGTGATTGTGTAGGTATGGATAATGCAAATATCACAAGAAATCGGTCAAAATCGGGCAAACACAGACACGAGACGATAAAGAGTGTACAAGAGCCGAGGATTTGATAGCAAGAAAGGTCAAAAGTCAACTCCAGTCAACCCTTGGTCAACCAAAGTCAACTCACTAATTGACAAAACCCAAAAATTCCCAAAACAGCCCCTCATTGTTAAACATATTTCATTAATAACCCTTAAAGCCCTAACGGTGTTAACTTTCTATTAATAAAAGATAACACTCGTTATCTTATATTACCCGGCCCATTTCTTTTATAAATAACCCAAAACCATAACCCGTGGCCCAATCCTTTTCGTATAAGCCCAAAGTCAAACCCACTTCACCTGGGTCAAACAAAGATATAAAAGGGAAAAATAGCGCGGGAGTTAGTTTTTACTATTCATTCATCTTCCCAAATTTACCTCACGTCAAAATCAAAGGGCAAATGAAAATTAAGGACGTGGCTATGCAATTCAAGTGACAAGGTCCAAGCAGGCACAAGAATACGTCATTGAGAGCTTTGATTGGATGAAACCCAAAAGGAGCAACACGTGGGACTGACAAGAAACACGCCAAGGACAAATATTTTGCACTAAATCAAGTGCAAAAAAAGCATACAAGGTCTGACACACGGAATGCCACGTTAGCAATCCGTGTGCTTACTCAATTAATCCAACGGACAAGAGTTGAGATCCAATGATTGGCTTGAATGAAGGGACGAGATCAAGGGAGAGAGGAGCGTGATCCAAGTCCTAGAAGCTTCATTTACAGGCTATAAAAAGCCCCTCACATTCACACACACGAGGGGTAGTTTTTTTAGCTTTTAAAATTTTTAGTAAAATTGTAATTTTAGCTTTTAAAATTTTAGCTTAAGTAATGTAACTTTTCCAACTTATTGTACTCGCACTTTTCACTGATTGTAATCATTTTACTATAATGAAATCATCCGTTGGTTTTTTACATAATCTGTTTTACTTACAAGTTTTAAACTCCAAATTCTCATGTTACTGTTACATAAAGCTTCACGAACAAGCTCTTCATAAGCTCTCTGAGTCTATAAGCCTTGGATTGGAGCTCATTACAAGGACCTATCTACTGAAACTTAATAATCAGTTAAATACCTTGGTTAAATACGGATCTTAGCTTTTGGATGATAAGCTTAACCTGGAAGAGCTTATGGGACCTTTACTAGCTTATCCTTGTGATAAGCTAGAGCTGTAGATAAGCTCCTTGAGCATTGATAAGCCTTTGTTTAGCTAAGGTACTTGTAAGTTCCTTTTTTCCTTTTTTATCTTAATTTTCTAGCTTATAATTTGTTTATTCTGCTTATAATCTAGATTATTTGTGCTTAATTCTGTCTCATAGTGCTTATTGATCATGTTTTGTCATCTGTTTTTTAGCGTTTAGTTGCTTAGATCTTAGTTTTTCAATTATTCTAAAAATCTTTAAAAATTCAAAACTATTTAGCTAATGAGGTAGCGTTAAGCTATCTATTGATTTTATTAATAAGCTCATAAGATCTGTTTTTAGCTATTTATTATCTGGTATTGAAGTTTTAATTTCTAGATCTCTTTTTCACAAGCTTAATTAGATTTTAAGGTTGCTAAAGGGGTGTTTGGGTCTACAGTTTTAACCATAAGGTAGAACTGTTTGAGCCATTTAGTCTTTGGATATTGATTTTAATTCGTCATTTTAATCTGTCTTTGCTAGTTTTATTAGCTAGGTTAGGGGTATTTAGTTTTTAAGAAGTTGGTTTCATAATAGTTCAAGTCTGTTAGGTATTTCATTATAAGTCTATTGAAATATCTAATGCTTCTATTAATAGCCTAATATCTCGTAGATTAATGAATTTAAGTGTTTAAATTAGAATTTCTTGCAGTCTGCACTTGCCTCAGGTTTTAAAGTTTGTCTCATGTCAATTGCACCAGCAATTTTAAAAAGGTTAAAAGTAGCTATTTTCAAGTGTAATTTTCAGATAGTAAAACTTGTTTCTAGGATTTAAATTTTGATTTATAAGTAGATCTAGTGTAGTTGTTTATCTGTTTCAAGTTACTTCTTCTGAAAAAGTTTATTTGCTTATCTGAATTAGGTTTGCAATATTGTTCTTTGTCTTTTCATAAAAATTCAAAAACCAAAAAAAAATAGTATTCTGTCTGCATGTTGATTTCAAATAGCTTTTTCATTAAGCTCTTGTAGTTCAATATAGTTTTAAAAAGCATTTTCAAATAGTTAGTAGTATAAGCTTTCAGTAAATGCAAGCCATTTTGTCTTAAGTCCTTATTTGCTAGTTTAAATTTAAGCTTAAAAGTTGCTAGTTGACTGTTTGGTTTACAGTTTTATTTTAAGTGCTTAATCTGCTTATTTCCTTTCCTTTTGTTTATTTTCTTGTTTAAACTAGCTTATTAGGTTTAATATAGTTTGTTTATAGTTTGCTCTCCTAGCTTTTAGCTTATTGTTAGTTTTTTTTAAGTTGTCAATTTTAGATAAAAAGTCAAAAAAGTAAAAAAATAGTTTTAAGAGTTTTTCTGTCTTTTAAGCCAATTTTCAGCTTATTTAAGATGAATTATCAAAATAATTCTTTTATTAAAAGTTGTTTGTTAATCAGGTTTTTTCTACAACTGTGGTTTTTTTAACTTTATCAAAAATAAAAAAAATGCATAAAGCTAGGCCTGGACTCGAACCCACACCTTGCCTTTACATACACCACACTTAACCATCTTGCTACCAGTAGCTTCAACCTTATACCTTTGCATAATCTTCTTTTATATACCTGTTGTCTCTTTTAGTTTAATAAGTTGTTTAAGTTATTCAATAAGCTGTGTAACCAAGCTTATTTTTCCTAGGTCCCTCTTAGTTCAAGCTATTTTTTTAATAATTTTTTCTAGGATTTTTATATTTAGTTTGGTATTTTTAAACATTTATTTTTATTAAAAACTTTTTAAAAATTCATAAAATAGAATAATAATCCAAAAAATATAATTCTTTTTTTAAGAAAATTTCTTTTTACATATAGTTTCAAGGAAATTAATTTGTTGTTTCGTAGGGTTTTAAATTGCAAAATTTTGATTTTTAAAAAAGAATCGTTCCGTTCACAGTTTTTTAGTGTTTCAAGCCCGTATCTACTCCGTTATTTGTTCTAGTTTTTTCTTAAACTTACTTTTAGTCAATTAGAGGTATATTAATAGTGAAAAAATTCCGTAGTTTAATTTTGGAAATTAGAGTTTTTATCACCATTTAGGACTCCCGTATTGCGTTAAAGTTAATTTCCCCTTATTAGGTTAGTTTAATTTGTCGTTTAATTGCTCACTTTAGATTTTAGGAAACAAACCATATTTAGATAGCAATTCAAATAGTGTCCAAACTACAAAACACGTGGTCTCAATTCCCATAAATCTTTGAGGAATACGTCCCGTAATCCCGTACCGGTAAATATACGAGATATATATTTGTGAGAATTTTCCTTACTACTTTTATTCTCAAGGGTAGTTTGGTAATTTTCTATACTTATATCATTTTACGTGTATAGAATTGCTACAATCAAGCAACAATAATAGGGGTCATTATAACTCTTTGAGTTGTAAGAATGGTGGGATGAAGGGTCATACTACTGACAAGTGTTTTAAACTTATTGGATACCCTAATGGTTTATAAAAAAGTATAAAATTTGGAACTTTTTAAATAACAACAATAATAAGTAATTTAAGTAATAATTCTTGATGTTTTAGAAAAACAGTTTTCAGGTCCCCTTTTACAATGACACATTTCAAGAGAAAGAGTCTTATAATAGAAAACATAGTACTGGTAAGCATAGCCAATATGGCAGTATTCATATCTCTTTTTCACTACAAATGTTTTCGTCAATTATCATTTTCATAAATTTTTCAATGCGAATGTCAAAATTGATGGTGTCAATTATCATTTTGGGTGGATAAATGACTCAGGGGCAAACCAACATATTACTTCAAGCAATATAAACATGAATGATGTTGTGATACTTTTGATTAAAAACATAACATGGTCACCCATATAGAACTGTTGTTAAAATTAGAAAAGTTGAAAATCTATAGACGTTACCAGTACTGTGTCTTGTATAATGTATTGGTTATGCGGAGTATTGGTTAGTCTATATCTATTAATAAAATAACTGATAAGGGACAACAAATTTCATGTTGGTTTTGATGAATATGACTGTGTCATTCATGATTTAAAAAGGGAGAATGTTTTGGGGACTGGGAGTGAGACTGGAGGCCTTTAAATGTTTAATACTTAAAGTAAGTTACATGATATAAAAAGTAATAACTAGTTTTAAGCTTTAATGTGTCTATAGGTCTATGACATAATAGGCTTGGTTATCCTTCCGGCCAAGTCTTGTCTATCTTAAAAGACAAACTGAGTATTGATAAACCAACTAATATTATGCCATATGAGACCTGTAATCATGCTAAACATGTTAGGGAACCATTTCCCTTAAGTGAAAGTAAAACTACAGCTCTTGGTGAGTTGATACATTTAGACTTATGGGGACATTATAAGGTTCTTACTAGAGAAGGGTTTAAGAATTTTTTTAAACCATTGTTGATGATTTTTCTAAAGCTATTTAGGTTTATTTACTTAAGTCTAGAGATGAAGTTTATGATTACTTTGTTAGTTTTGTGAAGCTTATTGCTACTTAGTTTAATAAAATTGTTAAAGCTATAAGATCTTATAATGGAACATAGTTTTTGAATACATAAATGTCTAAACTTTTAAATAAAAGTGGTATAATTCAACAACTAAAACAAAAAAAAAAAAGCTGTGAATATACTCCTCAGTAAAATGGGGTTGCTGAAAAAGAAACATAGACATATGCTCAATGTAGCCAAAAGTCAAATATTTTCATGGGGAATTCATTTGTGTTTTTGGCTTGAATGTGTTCTAACTGCTACATATTTGATTAATAGGCTACACTCTTCAGTGTTGAATGGAAAATCACATTTCTTATATATTGTATGGCAGATAATCGTCTCTCTTGCACCAAAGAAGTTTTGGTTGCTTGTGTTTTGGTAAAGTTTTAAATGAAAATAATAATTTTTTTCAAAGGTTTGAAAAATGTGTTTTAGTTGGTTTTTCAAATTTGAAAAAAAGATTATAAGGTGTTAAGTCTTAAAAACAAAAGTTTGTTATATTCAATGGATGTCAAATTTTATGAAACCATTTTTACTTATATAATGAGTTTAGAAAAAGGAAAGTTTTTTAATAAACAAAATTTAGAATCCGAAAATATGTCTGATGAAAGTTTAACAAGTCATAAAACCTTTTTTGATGATTTTCAAACTGGCAATCAAACTTAAAGTCTCAATGGTGATGGGAGAGAGCCATCTGGTAGCAACACTGAGGCTGATTCTAAAATAGATATACTGTCGTGAGCATCATTGTTGATGACAAGATTCCAGCAGATTGGTAAGAAAACTTCCCTAAGGGAAATGTTCATAAAAACAATAATGTTCCTACCTATTTTTTCAACACTGAGGAGAGTAGTGGTGTTAGAAGGTCTAATAGATAGTCTAAGTTACCAACTAAGTTGAATGATTATGTGCTTCATAGTAAAGTGAGATATGGTTTGGATAAGTTTGCTAATCATACTCTGTTGTCTGCTGAAAACTTTGGTTTTTTATTGCTAATATTAATAAAACTTTTGAACCAAAGTCTTATGAAAAGGCTTCACTTGATAAAAATTAGGTTCATACTATGAATAATGAAATGTAGGCTTTGTATGATTTGATTTTAACTGATTTCCCTAAAGATAGAAAAGCTATTGGGTCTAAATGGGTGTTTAAAATCAAGTATAAGTCTACTGGTGAAATTGATAGATACAAAGCCAGACTTGTAGCTAAAGGGTATAATTAAAGAGAAGGAATAGACTATGAAGAGACCTTTAGTCTTGTGGTAAAATATGGACTCTAAGGTACTTAATTAGTCTAGCTGTTCAGACTAATTGGAAACTATTTCAATTAGATGTGAATAATGCTTTCTTATATGGAAATCTTAATGAAGTTGTTTATATGATGCCTCCACCAAGCTTTTTTGATAAAAATGAAACAAAAGTTTTCAAATTGGTAAAATCTTTGTATGGTCTTAAGCAGACTCCCAGACAATGAAATAATAAAGTGTGTGAATACTTGATTGAATATGGTTTTAAACAGAGTGGTCATAATCATTCTTTATATACTAAAGAAACTAGTTGAAATTTTGTTTCATTGTTGTATATGTGGATGACATTGTTGGTGTTGGGAATGATGTTAAAGAAATTAAAGTTGTTAAATATTTTTTGAGTAGTAAATTCAAAATTAAAGATCTTGGTAAACTTAAATATTTTCTTGGTATTGAGATTTTAAAAACAGAAAATAGAGTCATATGTTTTGTTCAAAGAAGTATTGCCTAGATTGTATACATGATATTTGTCTTTTGGCGTGCACTCTATTCTACACCTTACCAGAAAATATAGTTATTGGCTCCATTTAAGAGTCAGATGATGATAAGTTTTTTTTGAAATATTACCAGTTATCAAAAACTGGTAGGAAAATTGATATATCGACTAGAAATGTCCGACTCGAAAGGAAAAGATAAAATACAAGTTTTACGTTAAAACGAGACTCAACGTTTTGGACAATAAGTAGTATTTTGCCTTTCTGACTAAATTAAGTTTGAAATAAATACTTGGAAGTATTTTTATATGAAAGTAGACTCAATTCTCTTCGAAATGGCGGGTGGCACGACTTCTACGGACTTACGGTTGATTTTATATGATTTTTCAAAGTTTCTGAAAAACTGCCGAATCAGACAGGTGGTCCCCTTAAAATTAAGGGGGCCGCCCAAATATTTAAGGGGGCCGCCCACCTGATACTCAGAATTACGATTTTTGTAAAAAATTGTTTTCTGACTTTGCGGAAAGGTGTACAACTTTCTGAATTTGATACCGAACATATAACACTTATTTTAAGCATCATTTTTATCTCGAGCTAGTATAATTAGTGTATATAACATCAAAACTAATACAAGTTAATCAACAAAACACTTTTCATATTTAATCCCCCTCAATGGGTAATTTGATACATGGATCGTACTTAATTTTTAAAACCATTTCTTTTTAAAATTAGAGAGACGTGGCTCTGATACCAATTGTGAAAATCGTAAAGGGGGGTGAATACGTTTCCTTTTAAAATCTTAAAATATTTCGTATCAAATTGCCGATCAAGCGTGACACAATATGATGAGTGTTCACATAGTAATACATCATTTCATAACAATACAAACCAACACACAAATGCAAGTATAAATATAAAGCAATAAATGCGAGTATAAATGTAAAGACATAAGTGAAAGGAAATACAAACCGTACACGATGATTTATAGTGGTTCGGTCATGAAGCACCTCTTCGCCCTACTCCACTCTTCGAGTACCCAACTCGAGAATTACTTCACTAGTCAACAAGCTCCCTTATGGCGGAGAAAACCGTACACAACTTTCGCTTATATCAATTTTCGACACTAAGCTAGATGTTGAGTTCTAATCTTAGCTAGAACCAATCTATCACGACTTCACAACTTCTTCACTACTTTCACGACTTCACAACTACACAACTTCTTCACGCCTTAGTATTCTTCACCACACTACTTCACTTTACGACTTCACTACCCTTCACAACTTTTATATACCTCACTTCACAACTTCACTTCAACTAGACACTACTTTGATCACACCCATCTATCTAAACTTCCTATGATCACCACGATCGAACAACTATACACACCATGATCACCATGATCAAGCTATTACACAAGTTTAGAATACATGAACTCGATCTATACATTGTGAATGCAAGACATGTCACAAATGCACTAACTAACCTACATAACTTCGTATCTTAATGATAACGAAGGTTCGTCTCTTGCACTTGAATGGATGGATGATTGGATCACATTTTAAACAAACTTATAATAAGTTAAGTGATCAAAGGAAAGGGTTTGAAAGGAGGTTTTTGATCAGAGAAAACTGTGTGCAAAAAGGTAAGAAAATCTGTGGAAACAGTCTACTATTTATAGGGAAAAATATTAATTTTTTATTTGGGCGGTCTCCTTAATGATACAAGGGCGGTCCCCTTAATTATGGCCGGTCCCCTTAATTAATTAAGGGGGCCGCCCATTTTTCAGACGCTCCCTTTTTTGTCTTTTTATAGGGAAGATTTTTCTGGAACTTTCTAGCCATTTTTGGGTAGAAAATTTGAATTCAAAATATTTATTTTGAATAAACATTTCTTATAAATACAAAAAAATTTTGTATATGTTTTAAAAATGTTTGTCCCATTTTATAAAAAATTTAAGGTATGGAAAAATAAAAAATTTCTTTGATCATTCAACAAATTAAAGTTTGTTTATTCATACCTTTAGTGATTTACGTCGGGTGCGAACTTAAATTTGTTGTTGAAGAAAACATGAGACGTCGAAAGATGTTGACGTATGAATTGATGATTTGTTATTACAAGTAACTTAAGCCCTTTACGTTATGTGTTATAAGTTATATGTTTGTCATCACCAAAACATGAAAAGAATGTATAGATTAAATATCGTAATGTAATATTTTTACCAACAGTTTTTTGAGTATATTTAGATTCTTGACCTTATAAAGCTCGTTCAATCGCCCGCAGTGGATTTTATTCTCAAACTCCAAAGGAGAATAAGTTATGTTGACCACGATTTCTAACTTCTTTAGCCACGATATGAGAAAGGAGCAAAGTAATTGGGAGGCGGGAAGCCGTGATTTTTTTTCTTTTGGTAGCAAGTCTCACAACAGAGTTGCCTTCTTTTGCGGCTGGTTGTGAGTTTTATACACGTGTAAAATACAATATAAAATACAATAATATTCCAAAGAGCAATTAAGAAAATTATCAAGTTACCCTTGATAAAATTCACTCTCAAAAATATATATATAATATAATATATAACTTAAGGGTTACATAAACTAGCTTATTTTCTAAGTTTAAAGCTTTATTAAGAGTTTACTAGCTTTATTAGTGTATAAGTTCCAAACTTTATCTCAAAAAAGTAAATAAAATTCCTAATAGAGAATAAACTTGGCATTTTTTTCTTGTTTATTGTAATCGAGTGGTTTTTATATTCGATTCGGTTCAACAATTCCGGTTCTATACTCTTTTCTCTTTTCAATACTAGTAGTTTAGATTCATTTAGCTTAAATGATTTATGTTTGTTATTTTGTTGATTAGTATGCTTAGTGAGTAGATTTTATATATGCTTGTTAAGTGATTAATTGTTTAGTGAATTAAGTGGAAATATTGATTAGTGATTTTTGGATTACTTAGATTAGTGTTTTGGTTTCGAGCGGGCAAAAGTCGTAAGAATAATTAGCCATTAATTTAGTTATCGATATCTTGATAAAAATTGTTTTCAATAAAAATCAACGTTGTGAGAAGATAATTTATTTAAAAGGTATTGATTCATCAATAAGGACTTAATCATATATTTATTTCACACTTAAGGATCTAAAAATTTCACTTAGTAAGCATATCATTATATATATATATATATATATATATATAGAAAAAATATATATATAGTATATCGTTCTTTAATTACTTAGCTTTATAGTTTTTAGATAATCAATTTTATTATTATAACAACCCAAGAATTTTCATTAAATGCAAAAAAAAAATCAACCTAATTTTTTAAATTACAAATTTAACCCCCCCCCACACCAACCAACATACCCACCGCCAACCCAACCACCCCCACACACCCCCAATCCCACCCACACACCACCCCCACCCACAAAAAAGGGGCACCACCCCCCCCCACACAACTACCCCCACCTAACACAACCAACACAAACCCCCACCAACCAAACATCAACCCCCTCCCCCCCCAAACACCCCACCCAACCAAACCTCCCCCCAAAAACCAGGGAAATTTTTTCACTATTACATTACTTGTATTACCAATATCTCAATATGCAATGTAACTTGCATAACTAAAGTAGACAAGCTCACGCAACCTACCTATGGCAATCCTATCTTCATATATGTCAATCAAACATCATAACATGTCAAGTCAATATCATAATATCATTTTTACAAAGTACATTACTCATATAGTGTACCATTTGCAACATTATATCAAAACGGCTTAAAAAAAAAAACAAAAAAAAAAACAAAAAAAAAAAAAAAAAATAAAAAAAAAAAAATAAAAAAAAAAATTAAAAAAAAAAAAAAAAAAAAAAAAAAAATTAAAAAAAAAAAAAAAAAAAAAAAAAAAAAAAAAAAAAAAAAAAAAAAAAAAAAAAAAAAAAAAAAAAAAAAAAAAAAAAAAAAAAAAAAAAAAAAAAAAAAAAAAAAAAAAAAAAAAAAAAAAAAAAAAATAAAAAAAAAATAAAAAAAAAAATAAAAAAAAAATAAAAAAAAAAAACAAAAAAATAAAAAAAAAACAAAAAAAAAATTTCGGCCAAGATCGGACCGGACCGAGACCGAGTTGGTCCAAAACGCCGGACCGAGGATCGGACCGGAATGGTACGGTCCGGTCCGGGTCGGTCTTCGGTCTGGTCCGGTCATACACGGCATAATCATCGGGTTTTTGGTAAGACCAGACCGGACCGAGACCGAAAATAACAAAAACCCCAGACCGAGGACCGGACCAAAATACGTTCGGTCCAGTCCGGTCGGTCCGGTTTTCTGGTCCGGTCCGGTCTCCGGTCCGATATGCTCACCCCTACGTCCATTTAATAGGTCAAAGTGGTACAAACATTTAATGTTGAAACCGCACATTTAATAGGTCAAGGTGGTTACAAACATTTAATGTTGAAACTACCATTTAATAGACATTAAGCTAACCACTAAAAGAGTCGGGAAGAAACAGTGAATTGATGATGTACACTCCGTACCTCTAAACCCATTTTCAAGTAACTCGATTCCCACAATTGCACTAAATTTCCAACATACACTTTTAAAAATCACATTAACATTATACTCCCTCCGTCCCAAATTAAAAGTTCACGTTTTTTTTAAGATGTCCCAATTTAATTGTCCACTAATAAAATTAGATAGAGAAGTTTGATCAAGTTTACTATATTAACCTTGTTTGAAATTATTATTACCAACTTTAAAAAAGACTTAAATAATTAATTAAGGGTAAAACTGTCATTTTGCTAAAAAGTAAAAAAGAGAAAGCAGTAATAAATGCATTTTTCTTAAACCGTGTGTTTTTTGTCAGAGTAATTTCAGAACGAAAGGAGTATGTATTTTGTCTTTGTAAGTTAAACATGTTTGTATGGTGTCATATTGTTATACTTGTACTATTTTTTTTTTTAAAGGATTAATTTCATATATCACCCTACTTTCATGATTAATTTCATATATACCCAAAATGAAAGTATTGAATGCATAATGTACAATGTTTTGAATGCATGTTTGGGTATATATGAAATTTCTAACTAAAAGGAGGGGAGATATGAAATTGCCCCTTTTTAAAAGATCCAGTTTGTTGTCTTAAGTTTCAAAATACTACTTCCGAATGAATCTGAATCATTTGGAACTCCTTTGTTTGTTCAACTAGATAAATTGCCCTTGATAAACTATTGTTTTGTAAATAAACGTACATATAATTTATCATTTTTCCTCCCTCGTTAACTACTCTACTAGTTAGTATTTATTGATTACGTACCGCCTTGTAAGTGCAGGACATGTTTCCGTTTCTATAGCCAAAACAAAAGTTGACGAGGGAACTTCGTTTGGGGTTAGTCAATCAGTAGTTTAATTGAAACTCAATGTGCAAGAGTTGTCTGAAACAGTGGGCACTTTGAAACATAAGATTGCTCGAGGGTATCATGTGCTCATAAGAGCACTAGGTAACCATGATGCCGTTAAGTTGGTGTTATGGGAAAAGTGCTGCCACATCAGCAATTTTTTCATAACACTATAATGCCCCATAACACCAAAAACATCTTTCCCTCCATAACACCACATTTCTGGTGTCGTCAAGTACCCCAACTTTTGGCGTTTTCTCATAACACGAGAAAAATAACTGAAAACGCGACTCACAGTGTGGGTCTCGTGCCATCATTTAGCATTTTCAGGGACTATTTGGTGTGTTGGTGGTGGATCAGCACTCGAAACACGAGGTGCGGTGTGGGTCTCATGCCATTAAGTGGCGTTTTCGAGGATGGCTCAAGCCATGACTTAGGGTACCCAATGCTCTAAGTGTTAAAGCTGGTGTTTTAAAGGACAACTTATCCCTTGCGTATTACAATGTCGGTGGCTCTGACCATATGCTTTTTCTCTTTGTAACTGAACCATAACTTGATGTGTATGTTTTAATGATTTCGGGTGCCTATTTTCGCATATATAAAAAACGTGACCAAAACTTTATCAAAAACGCACACAAACACCACTAAATCATCTTATGGCTCTTGATACCAATTGTAGAGAATACAATATATCAATGACACATAATATAATCTTGAGTTGTAGAGAGAGAGAGAGAGGGAGAGCTTGGGTGGAAACTAAAGAGAGAAAAATATTAAGAGAAAATGTAATAGCATATATGTAATCCTTAGTTTCACCCCCCACTTCCTTCCTCCTAAGCGTCCTTTTATAGGAGAAGGATGTTACATAAGTTTACTCTTGGAAAGGATATGTGATACATTGTTACACAATAAGATAAATTACGACTAACGACCTACGACCCGGCATGACCTTGAGTGACTAACACTTTCTATGTTCTCAATAGTTATCCACCCAAAACCTTCAATTTCAATAATTTGATCCTGTTAATTGAGCAAACATGTTACATGGAATTGATTTAGTACCGAGATATTATTTTTCATGTGTTCCTTCGATCTCTAGTTTGTTTTTTGGTCGTTAAGTTTTGAGTATGTTCAAAACTTATAGTTTATATTGAGGGGTGGATCATTACCACTTCTCCATTTACTTAAACTCTTATCATTTTTTTCTAATATATTCACCGGGTATAAACTCTTTACACAAAAAAATTTAGTTCCGAGATATTAGTCATAGTCGTATATATGGGTGAGCATCGGGTCGGAACCGACCCGAACCAAAAAACCCGAAACCGAATAAGAGAATTTTGCAAACCGAGAATCGAACCGAGTGAACCCTATATAAACCGAAACCGAACCGAATAAGGTCGGTTCAGCTCGGCTCGGTTCGATTCGGTTTATGTAGTTCGAACCGACTAAGTGTCGGGTTTGAGCCGAACCGAACCGAACCGAACAAACCGATATACATATCCAAAACCGAGAACCGAACCGAATAAGCTCGGTTCGGCTCAGTTTGTCGGGTCGGGTCGGTTTTCAGGTTACTTTGCTCAGCCCTAGTCGTATATATCTACCAAGAAATGCTATATCCTCCTAAACTTATTCTTAGTTATAAATAGCCCACTTTTTACATAAATCCGCTAGATGGTGGTGGTCATGTACAATTAGGAAGATAGAACACTGTAAAATATTAAATGGGCCGCTAGATGGACTATAGTTTAAGGTCAATGAGCCCATTGTATTTTAAAGTCTAATTATGGGCTGGTTCACTTGCGACTTGTACAAACTGCCTCAGCTCATGATATATATAAACAAAGTTGACTGTTCAAAGGTAATATATAAGGATGGCAAAAAAACCCGATCTCGACGGGAAACCCGGTACCCGAACTAATTGTGGCGAGGCGGGGCATGCTTATCGGGTTACGGGGCGGGTTTGGGGCTTAAACGGGGATTTTAATCGGGTTTGGGGCGGGGAGCGAGGAATAACATCCTCGACCCGCCCCGCCCCGCCCGAATAATATATACACATATACAAATATATCTATACTTGTATAGTCATTTGTTAGTATTTACATAATAAAAAAAATATTTATCTAATATTGTTAGTTTCCTATCTTTGTAAGATTGTAAAATTGTGATTATAGAAACTTGTTTAACGTCATATATATAACTTATAATTTTTGGCGATGTAGTTTATCATTATTTATGTATAATACTATCATTGAAAACTTAATAAGGCTTATTTGTAATTGATTATTTGTAGGTTGTTAAATTTTTAAGTTAGTGTGTCTATATGTCTGCAAATCCGGTTCAACATCAACGCACGAAACACATTGAGATCGACATTCATTTTGTTCGTGACTTTGTTGCTTCGGGACAAGTTCGAGTTCTTCATGTCCCTTCAAGATTCCAGTATGCAGATATTTTTACGAAGGGCCTACCCACTGCTTTATTCATTGAGTTTCGCTCCAGCCTGAACGTCCGAAGATCTCCCGCTCACACTGAGGGGGGGTATTAACCATGTATAAATCAAGTCAACATTCAAAGTCAACGGTCAGCATTCAAAGTCAACGGTCAACATTGAATATTCAAGTCAAGTCAACATTCAAAGTATATTTATTAGTCATTAATTTGTATTGGGCCTAAGCCCATAGTAATGATTCTAGAATGATCTTTTGTATCTTATATATAGGATAGTTGTTATCAATTGTAAGGGAAGCAAATCAATTAGCCTTCAATGGTGAATTATCATATTCTAATATTGTCGTTCAAAAAAAAAATATTTGTTTCACAATATCGTTTACATGTACCTCGATATAAAGCACAAACCAAAGAAAAGGTAAAATAACATGCTTCACTAAGAGCACAAGTTGCAGCAACATAAGTCAAAGCGTCATCTTAGCGTCATTTCAGCGCTTTCTCTTTTTATTTACCTCTCACTCACACACGTTAAAATACCATCACTAACTAGTAAAACTCAATTTTCAAGACCACAATATTACCCAATTAAAAAACACATAAAAAACATATTGCTTTTGTCGAACGCCAATTAATGGCGAAAGTTTTGGCGGATGATGGGTCGGTACAGTAGTGGGTGCGATAAGGCGAGATCCACCTAAGATTATGCGAGCCAATTGCGATTATTTGCACTTTGTGCTCTAACATGGTTACACCAACTAAAGTTAGGCAAATGGTGAGTGGAAAGGTTGCGTAATGGAGAGAAAATAGAGGGAGAACTGACATGTTTAATTGGAAGGGGACAAAATTAACGCTTTGTTTTAAAGGGTAATTTACATTTATTTATTACTCATTTAATAATGCCTAACACTACGATGTGTAAAAAAATATACTAGTGACAAACAGTTTGGGCAAGTCGCGACTCTTCCAATACCCACAAAGTTTCGCCCTTGGACTGAGCGAGATGCCTCACTTGCCATCTAAGTGTGACATGATGAAGTCATGTGTTTTAGAGCACTTGACCGATATAACAACCCACAAATTTCATTAATGTAAATATCCATCTATTAAGTTAGATACAATGTACTATCTATCTATTATATATGAGCCACCTTTTTCAGGGAAATTTTTCACTTTATTACATTACTTGCTTTGCCAATATCTCATATTATAGCATATGTAAGTTGCCCTAACTAAGTTATCGAGGGCTCACGAACCTACCTATTGGCAATCCAATCCTCATATATGATCAAGCAACTTCATATTATGTCTAGTCAATATCATATTATCATTTTACAAAAGTACATTTACTCTATAATGTACCATTTGCTACGTTATATCAATACGAGCTTTAAACCATTATGTTACCTTTAAACGCTAATTCCATGAAAGATTAACATCTAAAGTGAATGCACAAGCTACTAAAGCATATGTACAAGTAATATAACATCCCATTTAAAATATAAACTCCCTCCAAGTCAAGGTACAAGTCTTTAAAAGCTCAATGTACAAGTCATTAAGCATGATCTCCAAAATAGCCGTTTTACCTTCGTTTTCATTCTAATTTCTTCACCACCACTTGTGTACAAGCTACTACACTCAATATACAATGTGTAAACCCTAATTATTCTATTCATAAGCTTTAAACATCTTTTTACACTAAAACCCTAATTCAAAAACTAAACCTAAAAACGAGCTAGTTTCTAAACCATGACCCGTTTCTTCGTTTTTATCTAATGTAAACCCAAACCAACACTCAAATAAGTTGTAATAACTTAATTTACAATATTATCAATCATATTCTATCATCATTTTATCAATTTACTTCAGCTATATGCAAATCAAATCCAAGAAACCTTAATTGTGCCCTAATTTAAACTTTTGACCCGTTTACTCATTTCGCACAATTTTAAAACCCGAACCGACCTATTCAATTTTGTTAATATATCCTTAATACAAGTCTTGTGAACATATATCTATCACTACTAATGAAATGTACTTGAAATCCAAGCTTGAAAACCCTAAATGAGCCCTAATGAACCCGTAACCTAGTTTCTTTCATTTTGACCCATTTTAACTAATCTTTTTGCAAACAAGCACCTCCATGACAAGTACCACACTATCCTAAGCTGCTTACAAGCACCTATCCTAAATATATATCCATTTCTTGGTATAAAAATGAGCCACATGGTCTCTTTTCTTCTTCCTTTAGCCCCGACATCACAAGGAGTAAACAACACACCATAGCTACTTTCTAGCTCATGCAACTCATCATGTAGCCTCTCCCCATCATCCTCTAGACCTACTACATGTCCTAACCTAGTCACAAACATACCTTAGCCTCCAAGTCCCATTCGTGAATAAAAAGAGGCATAAACACTTCATTTGAACTCATCCCCTACTTCCTCCTCTATAAACCTTAATAGCAGCAATCCTTTGCTCTAAGAAGATTCTAAGAGGTCCTAATAAGTCTCAAGAACAGAAGTGAAGCAAAATAAATCAAGAAAAGAAGCCCGGGAGTCGTTATTCTGAAGCTAAAAGTCCCGATTTTGACCCGTTTCCAAGCTATAAGCTCAAACCCAGGTTCTATGATCTTCATACCTGATCCTATACTCTTATAATGTTCATATGATCCTAAATATACTCTTGTTAAAGTTTTATAACTCAATTCATGATCATTTACTATTTTGATCCAAAACCATACACCCGAAACCCTAATTTCATGTTTTTCTTTAATCTATAAGCTAAACTTGTAAACTATTATTATAATCTATCCTAATAATCTTAACTAATGTTATAATAAGTACTTTATTAATTCTTGAAAGAATTTTAATTAAAAACCCGCGTGTTTTCGTTTTAAAACCCTAATTTGACCCGTTTTGCTTCCTAGCTTAACGAGTCGTTAAACTGAACTTTCGTTACGTTAAACCTTCATATTTTAGCTTATATTAATAAGTTATAACCTGAAAATATCTTTTGGAATGTTAAAATAAGCTTGCATGACAATTCAGACTTGTTTTGCAAAAGTATTCTATGCAAAGGGTATATATCGTGAATTTTGAATTATAACTAGGACTGAAAATATCATTTTATCAAAGTTATAACTATAGGGGTCTATTATGTCACTTCCCAAAGTGCAAGGTTTACTTTGTACATCTTTTAAACTAGAAGGACCAAACTTATAACACCTCGTGTTTTAGGTCATTGTACGACATTATGTAATTCACAATTTATTTTTAGGGTTTTACGCGTTTGCTCTTAAATCGTAATCGTTAAGCTAAATCGCGTAAACTAAAAATGATCATTCAATGTAAACGGGCATTTAAACGATTAAAAGTTTTACATCAGCAAGTGTTAAATTATTTTTATGAGGACATTTATCAAACTTTATTACATGTTATTTTTTATTGTTACGTAAAATGCTTACGTTTTCGCGATAAAATGCGTTTCCGGCATCCCTGGAAAGCACAAAACCTAACTAGCTTAAACAAATACACTACGATTATACCCCAATGCACAAAATAATCAAAATATCATCCCATATATGAGTATGTGGCCGGATTTGTAGGGATAGGACCAAAGAAATATCTAAGTGCATGACTCTTGCCCTAAATATCAAGCTACAACAAATATCAAGGGAACAATATCTTACACCTTTGTAACCACTTGACCAATTGCACTCGGAACCTTCCTTGAGGCCTTCCTTGAGTCCTTAACTTAGTCTTCCATCTATATAAGGCTTTAGCTAGCAAGTACTCACATCTTTCAAATATTTTTTCCAAAGTGGCTAACAATTCCAAAACTATCCCCATTTCTTTATACTAGCCCACGGCTCAAAATAACAAACATACACAATCCATACAAAATTTTCTACCACATATACAAGCATACATACATCATATCTAAGACCTACTAAGGTGGTTTCAAGGCTTGGTTAAGCATTTGCAAGCAAGGAAGCAAGAAAAAGGAAATTAGGATTTACTTGAAAAAAATTAGGGTTTCATCTTATATTTACTAGCTAAGGGTTTAAATAACAAGGGTGTGATTGTTATTCTTGCCTCTACTCATCCACAAAAGGTTATTTAAAAGCTTAATCATTTCATAACTAAGATTTTATGTGTTCATATGCTCTATTTAGCTAAATCACCATTTAGGATACTTTTGAAATATGATGATAAGGATTTTGAAATTATGATCATTGTTTGTGAACTTATTTACATGTTATATGGATGCTATTATGATGTTAAAATGGAATTATAACTCTTGTACACCCTTGGTTAAATATAAACATATATATGAACAAATTAGGGTTTTAATGTTAACTTAATAAGTTACAAGTGAAAATGGTGTAAATAGCATGTTAATCTTGTTATCTTGGATACTCTTGGACAAAACATGACCTAATGGACTTTATATATGTAAGTCATAAGATATAAGTGTTGTAAAGTAGTTGTAACAAGGTGTTGAAGCTTAATGGTACAAAAATCAAGCTTAAAACATGTTTTAATCACAACCTTTAAAAGTTTCTGTTTTGGTTCGAATTTGTTAACAGCCATATTAGGTTTTATAAATATAGTACATCTCATAAGGATTCCAAAATGATAAGAAACTCGAAAATCGGATTTATAACGAAGAAGATACGCTAGTTACGAGTTTACGACGCTAAATACTTTATAAAACAAATTTTATAAAAAGTTACTATTCATGACAGAAACTTATACTTTGTAAACATCAATAATATGATAAAACTTTCAATTACGAGAACGTGTTCGAAAGAATCGCTAAAAACGGAGCTATAACGAATAAGATACGACATTTACGGGTTTTGCGTTAATAAGTTGTAATCTGTAATGAACAGTAAAAACACTATTCACAACAGAATCTCGAAAACCTAAAAATGTGATTTTATGATCACTCGTCTTAATACGAAAGCGTGGGCGTAAGAAACGGACTTAAAACGACAAAGTTATGTCATTTTTGCTAAAGGCGTAATTATAAACGTTTTTACTTTATAAATACGATTTCACTTAAACGATTAGATGGTGATATAGCTATATAGAAATATATGTGTTATTAGTTATCAAAGTGCTATATTACTAGGGAATTTCATAATGAGGCCTCTTCGGATGGCGTATTGACGAGCTGTTGGATTTACGATTTAAAGTGTCCTAGCTCCTCGTACGTCATGTCATGACCTCTTAAATTATGATAGCCCGAACGATGGTACGAGTCAAAAATATTATAGGATTATATATGGTAGTTGTGAGACAACATACTTGAATATAAACTTGGGAAATTTCGACCTATATTAACTAGGTTGCATTCGGGCGTTAGCGTGACATGTTTTATGTGGGATATTTTATTATCAATTTACTCACTCAAGGTGAGTTCATAGCCCCATATTTTACAATTATTGATTTACAAGTTTTTGGGGTGAGAAACATATGCATGTTTTACAAATTGGACGCAAGTGTACATTTTATCATGATTACGTTTTGCCTAAGTAGCGATAACCCACTATGCCCATGAATCATGAACTGTCAATTACTGGAATGTGAGCGCGAATGATTATAGATAGATCTATTTGGGATTGACCTCCCCGTTTGGGTGACTAGCTATCACTGGAAACGAACGTATATCATGTCGGATTTTGGATGATTATGGTTAAACATCGTCATGGTGAAATTGTAGGCAATCATATTATTTATTGTATTCATTTATGACGAAGCTTCGGTGTCATGAGCTTAGGGAGAACGTTAATTAAATTTGTGAGGTCTGCTCTGTTATCGTCAACGGGCTATTGTAGGAATAAATTTCATCTATGGCATTCAATTATGTCGAGCTTCGGTGTCATGTTTAGGAAAACGTAATTTACATTTTGTGATGTCTGAATCTGTTTGAATTATCACGGGGAAGGTCATGCGGTCCTGCTTATACATTTTCATATAACCTATGAAATTCCACCAACTTTATGTTGACGTTTTAAATTGCAATGTTTTCAGGAGATCACTAGGGCACGGGGTGCAAATAAGGGATACCATTGGTGGTATAGGTTTTGGATGTCCTGCATTAAAGAATTTAGTCGCATTACATTTGCAAAATCTGTTATGGGCTGGATATCTTTGTAATAATAAACAAAAAGTTAACAAGTGAAGCTTCAGCTTTTGTAAAATTTTGTTAATCAAATATTTATCAGTTTTAAAAGACTTTTAATTGTCGTCAAATATTTATCTTGTGCTAAGTGATCTGAGGAAGTAAAAACACGCCCCGGACCCTTTTTCCGATGCGACCCAATTTAGGGGGGTTACAGATTGGTATCAAGAGCCAAGTTATAGAGTACAGGTCAATGTTTTTGCTGGACTATAAACGTTTTAATACATTGCTTATAAATCCATAGGGGCTTTTCCGGGACATACTATATTTACACTACTTGTGCATTAGTCGGTTAGGCTAGTTGCATGCATGTTGATATTCCATGATTGTTTTATACGTTATGATGTAAAATGTTATTACTATAAGATCCTTATATTAAAATACTATTATTAAGTTATTTTGGATTTTCAGATCGATTATGTCAGATTCGAAGATTCCATCGGTACCTATACGGCAGTGTCCAGTCCATTGAGGATGGGTCTGACATTGGTTCACCAGGGTAGATGGACCACCAATTATCCAGAGGACCTTATGCTTACATAATGGCTGCTTATCAGGTTCCACATCGCCTGACTACATACCTGGCCTCGAGGAGCCGCAGTCACCACCCCCACTGGACTTTGTTCTGAGCGGGGGGGGGACGATGTCCCTGAGTACATGCCACGGGGATGAGTTACTCCCAGCCGAGGAAGCAGCCACTACTGCTGCTGCTCACCCACTGCAGATTTACAGGATATGTCCTGAGTCTGATATGAAGGAGGAAGCCGGGGGAGGGGAGGGGGGGGAAACGATGAGGATCCCAAGGAGGATCCAGCTGATTACCCTGCCGATAGGGATGATGATGATGATGATGAGGAGGAGGAGGAGGAGCCTTCCAGAGATGATGCCAATGATGAGGATGAGGATGAGGACGAGGACGAGGAGCACCCAGCTCCGGCCGACTCTGTCCCACCTGTACACCGTATGACTGCCAGGATATCTATCCGGGATGAGCCATCCATATCACTTCCTCCTAGGGAAGAGGTCGAGAGACTTCTTGCCTTAACCACTCCACCACCATCACCACTTACTCCACTATCATCTCCATTACCACAGATACCATCTCCCCCACTTCCAGCATCACCACCAGCATCGGTATTACCTGCGTCACCACCTGCTAGCCCTATTCGTCCGTTGGGCTATCGGGCTGCTATGATCCGGCTGAGAGCCGAGACACCATCCACTTCTCATCCATTACCACTACCTACTTCATCACCACCTTTGCAGTTACTATCTTCTGACCACAGGACAGACAGGCCCGAGATTACACTACCACCTCGGAAGAGGTTGGGTATTGACCTTGGTCCTAGGTACGAGATTGGAGAGAGTTCAGCTGCAGCTGCCACTAGACCGATTGGAGGTCGTAGGGCAGACTATGGGTTTGTCGGTACTATGGATACCGAGATCAGACGACAGAGAGCCGAGGAGGTCGGCTATGGGATTAGAGATGTTTGGGTAGACCCGAGAGAGGCTGTTGAGGAGGTAACACCGATGACCTTTGAAGGGGTCAATGCTAGGGTGACTGAGCTTACTGCAGTCCAGGAGCAGGACACACAGGATATCTATGCTGTGATAGAGGATACTCAAGACAGGCAGACCCAGATATATCAGAGTGTTGAGACATTGTTTGATGATAGTCAGTACCACTATGAGACTGCACGACTACTAGATCAGGAGGCTCTGGTTTCCCGAGAGGCATGGGGACGCTCCATAGAGGTTAGCTATATGACACGTTTAGAGATTTTGGCATTACGTTCTGTAGTGATGGGTCAGCAGGCAGTGATTTCACAGTTGCAGGCAGCTGACCGTAAGAGTCAGGTTGTGACTTTAGAGATGCTACAGGCAGACTACCAGAGGCAGGTCCAGTTGACTAAGGCATTAGAGTTGCTGAAAGGACTACAGACTCAGATGGCCGAGTTTCAGAGGCAGCTTGGACCCGCAAAATGTAACATTCCGTATTTTCAGGTCATTTACGACGTCATATATTTTACTAATTATTTTTTTTTTCGTACGCGTTTACT
>BQNB010058921.1:0-37553 GCA_026074375.1 Tanacetum coccineum
TGCTGCTACCCCAACTGAAAATAATGGGTATACTAGAAACTGTCCCCTGTGTAAGAAATGCACTCTGCATCACACAGGACCTTGCACTGTTAAGTGTAATATTTGTAACAAGGTGGGCCATATGACTAAGAACTGCAGAAACAAAGGGCCAACCACTGGAAGTAATCTGCTACCAGTGACAGTTACTTGCTATGCCTGTGGAGAGAAAGAGCATTATGCAAATCAATGCCGAAAGACCACCACCAACAATGCCTAGGGAATAGCCTACATGTTGAGGGATAGGATTGCTCACCAAGACCCGAATGTAGTCACGGGTATGTTCCTTCTAAACCAACATCTAGCTAGAGTATTATTTGATTCGGGAGCCGATAAAAGCTTCGTATCCATATCTCTTGACTCTAAACTAAATATTCCACCCATTACAATAGATACCTTTTACAATATCGAAATGGCTGACAGAAACTTAGTAAGCACAAACACCGTTATTCAGGGTGCAACTCTGACTTAGTTAAATCAACCTTTTGAAATTGATCTTATGCCAATTAAACTCGGTAGTTTTGACGTCGTCGTTGGTATGGATTGGTTGTCCATGTATCATGCCAGAATTATCTGTGACGAGAAAGTCGTCCACATTCCCATCGACGGTGAAACTTTAATCATTCGAGGTGATCAAAGTAAAACTCGAATAAGCCTCATATCCTGTATAAAAACTGAAAGGTATATATCCAGAGGATGTCAAATTTTCGTAGCCCAAGTAATGAAGAAGAAGTCAGACGAGAAAAGACTAGAAGATATCAAAGTAGTCGGAGAATTCCCAGAAGTTTTTCCTGAAGATCTATCTGGCCTTCCTCCCGTTCGCCAAGTAGAATTCCAAATCGATTTAATTCCACCGGAACAAGCACTGTAGGCCTGAGCACCTATAGATTAGCTCCTTCATTACAATTCAGGCAGGACTATATATACCAACTACAAGGGTTATTCAGATCGAGGGTTTTTTATCCGACCAGTACTCTCGCTCTTGGGGAGCTTCTGTATTATTTGTCAAAATGAAAACGGATCTTTCTGTGTTCGATTACCGAGATTTTAGAGTTGAATAAACTTACCATAAAGAATCGTTACCCATTACCCATGATTGATGACTTATTTGACCAACTTTAAGGTTTGAGTGTCTACTCGAAGATTGACTTAAGATCAGGCTATCATCAACTGAGAGTCAGGGATGAAGATATTCCCAAGACTGCTTTCAAAACAAGATACGGACATTATGAATTTCAAGTGATGTCATTTGGTTTAACTAACGCACCTACTGTATTCATGGATCTCATGAACCGTGTGTGCAAACCATATTTGGATAAATTTGTGATAGTGTTCATCGATGATATCTCATTACTCCCGTAACAAATAAGAGCACGGCAAATCATCTGAGAAATTTAATCATAGAGTACTTACTCATGAAAAGGAAGTTGTATGCAAGTTTCTACAAGTTGTGATTTTTGGATTCGTATCGTGCAATTTCTTGGACACTTAATTAATAGTCAAGGACTTCATGTTGACCCCGCCAAGATCAAAGCAGTTAAGAATTTGACATATCCTACTACACCTACAGAAATACGTCAATTCTTAGGACTCGCCAGTTATTATCGGAGATTTATCAAAGATTTCTCAAAGATTTCAAAGTCTTTGACTGAATTAACCCAGAAAAACAAGAAGTATATCTGGGGTGAAGACCAAGAGACAGCTTTCCAACTACTAAAACAGAAGCTATGTGAAGCTCCAATCTTAGGCATTACAGAATGGAAATGACAATTTTGTTATTTTACTGTGATCATCAATCAAGGTCTGGGGAGCGGTGTTTATGCAAGAAGAGGAAGGTTATTACTATGCATCCCGACCTTAAACCTAATGAAGGAAAAACTATACCACTCACTGATCTTTAAATATTTTAGGAGCAGTCAGTGTTCGCTCTTAAAATTTGGAGACACTATCTGTATGGCACCAAATGTAATGTGTTCACTGATCATAAAAGTCTTCAGCATATCCCTGATCAGAAAGAGTTAAACATGAGACAATGCCGTTGGCAAGAATTGCTTGCAGATTACGATTATGAAATTTGCTAACATCCTGGAAAGGCAAATGTCATAGAAGATGCCTTAAGCCGAAAGGAACGAATCAAACCACTCCGAGTTAGATCATTAGTTATGACCATTCATCCAAAATTACCATCACAAATTTTCAAAGCTCAAACTGAAGCACTCAAAGAAGAAAACATCAAGGCTGAAAACTTATGAGGAATGGACAAATCATTTGACATACGTCCTAATAGAACCCGATATATCATGAATCAAAGGTTGGTTACACTAGTTTGGTAATTGAGAGACTTGATCATGCATGAGTCCTATA
Source organism: Tanacetum coccineum (assembly GCA_026074375.1). Lineage (NCBI taxonomy): Eukaryota > Viridiplantae > Streptophyta > Magnoliopsida > Asterales > Asteraceae > Tanacetum > Tanacetum coccineum. The sequence goes on from BQNB010058921.1 coordinate 2,401, forward strand.
AATCGAAGTATTCCATTCACCCAGGTTCTGACAAGATGTATTAGGATCTAAAGAAACTCTATTTGTGGCCTAACATGAAGACAATCATCGCTGAATATGTTGGCAAATGTTCTAGAGTTAAAACAGAATGTCAGAAGCCATCTGGCTTACTGGTACAACCAGAGATTCCTATGTGGAAGTGGGAGAAAATAACAATGGATTTCATCACAAAACTACCCAAAACCTCAAACGGACATGACACAATCTGGGTCATTGTCGATCGCATTACCTAAGCCAGAATACTTTCCTCCCTACCGAGAGACAGATTGTTTGGAAACCCTTATCAAGGTTATACATAAAAGAAATAGTGTCCTGCATAGGAGTGACAATATATATACTTCTGCTGATAGTGACAGTCATTACTTCGTTCCAGGATTTTGGCTATCAATTTCAATTCGTGCATGGTTGGGTTACTATTTTTGTCTTGTGTTCGGTCTAGTTCTTCCCTAATTGGTATGGGCTTAGGGATTGGTCCAGCGTATAACTAGGGTCAAGGTCTGGCGGTGGGGAGGGAAGCCAATCTCCGGTCAGAGGGGCGGGGGGGGTATACGACAAGATACACCCCACTGACAATTGACCACGCCAAAGGAGGGATACTCGCTAACAAGTAAGGCTCAAACTTCCCAAACCACCACTAATGCGCATCTCCTGTAGGATGCAACGCGGGGGGGAAGGATACTGCGGAGAATTCATAGGCAGAAGGGCCTATACTACCAATGATGTGGTTCCAACTGCGCCAGCTAATTGGAAATTGGTCAAGGAATGCAGATTGGTCACCGGGTGAAGTACAGCAAAGAAGGGAAAAATAAACAACGGAGCGGCGGCTCAAGATAAGGACGACCTAGAGACAAGGCTGGCTCCCAACCTAACCTACTGTGCAGTCTATGGCAGCGAAAAACTAAGCACAAAAAGTCAGTCAGAATAATTTTCGCGGATGGAGTGTAGCGCATCTCTTTCTTTCCACTATTAACTGCGGACGAACCCCACTTTAACTGCGGACAACGCAGTGGCAGAGCCACTTACCATCGAGATACATGCAGCGGGTCACGACATTCACCGCATGTACATTGATGGAGGAGCATCTGCGGATATACTGTACGAACATTGCTTCCAAAGGCTGCGCCCTGAAGTAAAAAGTCAGTTAAACCCGGCCACGACGTCGTTGACTGGCTTCACGGGAGAAAAGATATGGCCCATGGGGCAACTACGATTACCAGTTATGGTTGGCAATCAGGAGCACTCCACAACAGCCTGGATGAATTTTATGGTGATCAGATCACCATCGCCATACAATGGCATTATTGGAAGACCAGGTATCTCCGCGATACGCGCGGTCCCATCCACGGCCCATGGGATGCTCAAATTCCCCGTCGACGGTGGAATTGTCACCATCTACAACACCGCCGCACCGCCTAATGAATGCAACACAGTCACATGTGACGTGACGCAGACCCCGAGACAGCACGCAACCAAAGTGACAAACTTGAAGGTCGCGATTCATCCCGATTACCCGGAGCAAGAAGTATCGATCGGAGGGTCGCTGTCTGATACGGGTAGGGCAGCTGTGTGCGCACTCTTGCAAAGAAACCTCGATATCTTCGCATGGGAACCGAAACACATGACGGGTGTGCCACGAGCGATCACAGAACACAAGTTGACAATCCGACAAGGATACTCCCCAGTCAGGCAGAAAAAACGCGGGCAAGCTCCAGAGCGCGCTAAGGCCATTCTGGAGGAGGTACATAAACTTGTGGCGGCAGGTATCATGCGAGAAGTCCATTACCATGACTGGCTCTCCAACCCAGTTATGGTCAAAAAGAGCGATGGTAGCTGGCGGATGTGCGTGGACTTCACCGATCTTAACAAAGCATGTCCACAAGACTGCTATCCACTACCAGAGATAGACTGGAAAGTGGAGTCCTTATGCGGATACCCCTTCAAATGCTTCTTGGACGCATACAAGGGGTATCACCAAATCCAAATGGCCAAGGATGACGAGGAAAAGACAGCCTTTCACACAAGTCAAGGTGTCTATTGCTATACAAAGATGCCTTTTGGCCTAAAGAATGCGGGTGCCACCTACCAGCGACTGGTAGATAACGCGTTCGAGGGGCAAGTGGGCCGCAACCTGGAAGTCTATGTCGATGACCTTGTTATAAAGAGCCACACCGAAGACGAGTTGGTGCGCGACATTGTAGAAACTTTCAGGGCACTGCGAAAAATCAATATGAAGCTAAATCCTAAAAAATGCACTTTTGGGGCTACAGAAGGCATGTTCCTCGGATACTTGATAGAACCTGACGGCATCAAGCCGTGTCCAGAAAAAACAAAAGCTGTCATCCAACTTCCTTCACCGCGCACGATGAAAGAAGTCCAGTCGTTAAATGGGAAGTTAGCCGGTTTGAACAGGTTCCTATCCAAGTCAGCAGACAAGTCACTCCCCTTGTTCAAAACACTCAAGAAGTGTACGAAGAAGGGAGACTTCCGTTGGACTACAGAAGCAGAAGAAGCTTTCACGCAGCTCAAGCAGCATATAGCAGCACTTCCCACGCTAGTCGCACCCCGACCAGGGGAGGAGTTGATTATGTATTTATCCGCGACGCATGGGGCAATTAGCGCCGTGCTACTGACAGATAGGGACTCCGTACAAACACCGGTATACTTCGTAAGTAAAGCACTCAAGGAAACGGAGATCAACTATAGCGCAATGGAGAAGCTGATCCTGGCGTTAGTATTTGCCGCCAAAAGACTGCGCAGATATTTCCAAGCGCACCCAATAGTGGTAATCACAGATCAACCCATCAAACAGGTTATCTCTAAACCTGATGCGTCGGGGCGATTGCAAAAGTGGAGCGTGTTGCTAGGGGAGCATAACATCTCTTATAGACCACGCACCGCAGTGAAAGGACAGATACTGGCGGATTTTCTCATCGAAAAACCAGAAACCGATGCTGTACTCCCCCAGAGCGAAGTAAAACTCCAAGAACCATGGATCTTATTCACGGATGGATCGTCATGCGTGGACGGGTCGGGCGCAGGCCTCATCCTCACTAACCCGGAAGGAATGGAATTCACTTACGCACTGCGCTTTGAATTCACAGCCACGAACAACGAGGCGGAGTACGAAGCCCTAATTGCGGGACTACGCATTGCAGCTCGAATGGGTGTACGTAACCTAGAAGCAAATGTGGACTCCCGTTTAGTAGCCAACCATGTGTTGGGCGAATATGTGGCTAAAGAAGACAACATGATTCAATACCTCGACAAGACCAAGTCGCTAATCCAGGGCTTTGATAGATTCACCATTAGGCAAGTTCCTAGAGGTGACAACAAAAAAGCGGATGCCTTAAGTAAGATCGCATCCACAAGCTTCGCGCACCTATCAAAGCAGGTGTTGGTCGAAATCTTGAAGAACAAATCCATCTCGGAGATGGAGATATCTACGGTGATAGAAGAGCAGGATCCTACGTGGATGACCCCTCTCATCGAATTCATAAGCAAGGGCACGCTCCCTCATGAACAAAAGGATGCCCGGCGAATACGCCGCACGGCGCAGAGATTCGAACTTCGAAATGGTGTCCTCTATCGACGTTCGTTCCTACAACCATGGCTCCGATGCGTCGGACCTATTCAGGCAGACTATGTGCTCCGCGAGATTCATGCGGGTTCATGCAGTATGCACTCAGGACCACGATCTGTAGTAGCAAGAGCCTTACGGTCTGGGTACTACTGGCCCACCATGCACCGCGACGCACGCGACATGATAAAGAAATGCAATGATTGCCAAGTACATAGACCAATCCCGCGCCATCCACAACAGGAGCTCACACCCATCACCTCGCCATGGCCATTCCACAAGTGGGGTATCGACATCGCTGGTCCCTTCCCTGTTGCTGCGGGAGGCTTGAAATTCCTTATCGTGGCTATCGACTACTTCACTAAATGGATCGAGGCGAAAGCGGTCGCAACAATCACAGGGAATCAGGTAAAACGATTTGTTTGGGATAACATTGTGTGCCGTTTTGGATTACCTGGAGAAATAGTTTCGGACAATGGGAAACAATTCTGTGATAACCCGTTCAAAGACTGGTGCACGCGATTAAGCATTACACAGCGTTTTACGTCGGTTAAACACCCACAGACCAACGGTTTAGTTGAGCACGCAAATCGAAGCCTAGGCGAAGGAATCAAAGCGCGTCTGGATAGACATAAAGGCAGATGGGTAGAGGAATTGTCACATGTCTTGTGGGCACATCGCACAACAATCAAAGTTAGCACAGGGGACACTCCCTTCTCTCTTGTCTATAGGACGGAAGCCGTTATACCAGCCGAAATCGGAATGCCAACTATTCGTACTGCGGAGGTCAATATCGCAACCAATGACGACGAGCGACGTATAGACTTGGACATATTGGAGGAAAGGCGCGAACAAGCAGCCATACGTGAGGAAAAAGTAAAGTCACAAATGAAGGGATACTACGACGCTCGAGTTCGAGGAGTCTCATTTAGGCCAGGCGACTTTGTGTATCGTGCTAACGACGCAAGCCACGCGGAAGATACAGGACAGCTGGGACCAAAGTGGGAAGGACCCTACGAGGTTACGGAAACACTTGGAAAAGGAGCATACAAGCTGCGTGACATGGAGGGGCGTGCGTTGCCTCGCACGTGTAGGGATGGCAAAAAAACCCGAACCCGACGGGGTAACCCGAAACCCGAAATAATTGGGGCGGGGCGGGGCATGCTTACAAATGTAGTTGTCATTTGTGGGCAAGGTACTACTTACATTCGCTGGTTTTTCTAGCTAACATCACGTAACCACAATTCACTTACATCTTATTATGAATACATATTAATGTCTCATATTGTTGTTACATATTCTGTGCCTTACGCGGTCGTGCATGCACCGTAATAACCCCACGATGGGAAAAGGAGATAAACCCAACTAAATGACTCGTTGAGTAAGAGGGTTGCAAACCCATCAACATTGGATCATGAATCCTTGTTAAACACCTTTCTCTCAAGACGTTAGAGTAAGTTTCAATGCGCATTCCACGACGGATGCGCAGCAAACGCATAAGCGGTGCAGAAGAACGTTAACAAATTGGGAGTCAAAACTTTGACTTCTTGATATGGTATTCGCGGTACGCCGCATGTAATTGTAATGTCAACCCATACATATAAAACTTAGCATATTTTGCAGTCATGAACTTTGTAATGACTATGTTCACAACAATTTGACAAATGGCACATCACGAACAAGTCTTTCATGCAAAGGCAACTAATTGTGCACAAACATATTGTCAACTTTTATAACTAATATTGTGTGCGTACAATCGCATACAAGTCACAATAACAACGACCCATACTAGGGTCACAAAAGGATAGCTTTTACACAAGAACCACGAGTTTAATTCATCAAATTTTACCAATATACACAAAAACGATAAGTTTACACAAGAAAAACCTAGACGCTTAGACAAACGACTTTGCTCAGACTCCAACTTGGTATCAGCACCAGAGCTCCACCTCCTCAAGCACCCCAGGAGTTCACTATCCTTAGTAGCACAGTCCCACGTCTGACGGGCACGATCCATCCGAACGGGGGATGATGTGCTGCAACACCAACACCGTATAATATTGAGCCTAAACCCATCACTCCCCTTCTTCTAGCAAGCCTTATGCGTGGCCTCTAAAGATTCCTCAACGGGAATCTCCCTCACAAGTGCAAAAGATAAGTAATGTCACAAGCTGCACGGGAAAAGATAGGAACCTGCATTGCCACAATCCGGTCTTGAGAAAGTAATCAGGCTGGCTCTCACTCACGCCCTCGGTAAGTCAGCCTAGCCAAGGTTAAACCCCGCATCATTCACATCTATTGGGTAATCCTGGACACGCTCCCTCGCTGTGCAATAATGATTTACTCTAACAGTTTCATCGCCTCCATCTCAGCAATAAACAAGCTCCCTCATATGCTTTACCATTATAAACCACGGGTACCTGAACGGGCAGGGCACTTTCAGCAACCTTTTCATGAATTCAGCCAACCGCTTCCGCCTTACCACTGCCAATGCCACACTACATAACATACCCCAAAGACTGCTTGACCTCCACTGAGATTCCAAAGTGCTCATGGGCAGCAAGGCGCAAGACCCATGGCTTATGAGCCACCTGCGCTCAGCCAATGGCAGCAACATGTGAGTGATAAAGCTCCTCATCATACCTCAATACTGGAGTTTAGCGCAACTTCCCTCCTCATTCTCCAACCGCCACCCCTACTCTTTGGCGAACTCATCCAACCCAGCAAAATGATTAGTTCTTACCACCTCCAAATACTTTCACAGCCCAAGTGACAACTTCCTTGTATACTTCCTTCACCAATCCGCGCGCTTCATGCTCTCTACTTGACAAGCGAGTGCCATTTTTTCCTCGGCAGAGTTTCTGTGCATTATAGACCTCGAAGACTCTGCCTCATCCTGCTCATGCTGCCCAACCTGTGTCTTCAGCATCAGGATCTCATCAAGCCTTCTGTATACTCTGGCTGTGCGTTACATTAGAAAACCTTGCTCCTCACAGCTGCGCCACGAGCGCGGCTTGTCTGCGCAGTGACCATATCAAACACCTCCATAAGCTGCCACTCATACCCTCGAATGCCTTGGTACGCAGTCGTGGGGTGGGACTGCGCAGCATGTCGTCCCCGGCGCAGAGGAAAACACTAGTAAGCCTCGACACTGCAAACAACCAATCGATAATGAGGATTACGCATTACATTATCGTGATTGCGTTTCATCACCACTATTATTACGGACATGGAAGCTAAAGTTACTTACTTGGGGGAGGAGTCTCGGTCACCTCTTTGGCAGCAAGCGTGGGTGACGCATCTGGGGTTTCCTCCTCAGTCGATGTACTTAAACCTAGACTGACATGACGCACCCTCTTTGACGGGCCCGCGCCGTCATCACCGGTAGCCCTCTTGCGTTTCAACCCAGAATCAACTTCTGCGACATCAGCATCCTCTGAAGAGCCAACGCTTGTTGTGTCTGGCCTGGGGGGCTCCACAGTTGCACTTGCACAACCTGCGTAGGGGTGTTGGTAGCTAACACATCATACTCCTCAACCTCCGGTTGCTGCCAGCACGAGTTCTATTTATGCGCCCTGATGGGTACATTCCCAACAGTGCGCTCCTCACCACTCTTAATAGGGCGCCCCCCTCGAATCAACCTGCTTGGGCGTTACATGACTCAATTCACCACGCTAACAATCCATCTCTGCGCCACAAAAAGAGAAAACAAAAAACAAATGGTTACATAAGCTTAAATAAGAAAGAGCGCTTACACTACTAAATGAGGGGAGGAGAAGGTAGGATAAGCCGCCCACCCCAGGCCGGTCCATCGCCTATAAATGTCGGCACTTCCTCAGGGCTTTGGAAATAATTACGACTAATCCCCATGTGGCATACGAAAGGCCACGACGAGTAATGCGTTTAAGGGATAACAAAAACGGTTCTCATTCATAAGTTCGCATACCTCCATACTAGAAAACGAACCCCCCCCCGGGGGGTGGACGCTCATCCCTCGGCAATGACCCCTGGGTATAGAATGCGAAGTCCCAGGGAACCAACGCATCATCTACCCAGAAGAACATCTCCCTCCAACGTCTTAGCGCATCTAATTTTTTCGGATATAGCACAGCTAACGCCCCGCTCGCTTGGGAAAGACGATACCCATGGAACCGTTTGACCAAAGGTGTATAGAAAGGCTCGGAATAAATGGAGCCGTTGGGATAATCAGCCAATAGGCGGCAATTAACCTCCAAATTGGGTTTTTTTGCCAACGCCTGATTATGGATCAGTGCAATTGTGAAAAATGAAGGACGATAATGATTTAGGGCACGTTGCACATAAACACGTAAGGGGTACACGTTGATTGCAAATTCAAAGAACCGTGTGTATACCCCAACCTTCCCCACTGGGAAATCCGCTATACTCGCACTCGCAGCCGGCACTATCGAGTGCAGTGCGGACGAGATGTAATACTCAGATGTGAACTCACGAAGTTCCTCATCTGTTATTTCTGATGTAAAATCAGTAATGTGCAACACCAAAGGTTTGGAAGCAAGGGTTTGATACGCATACCGCGCTTATTACCTGTATCTGATCTTGATGAATAATGGAAAACTTTAATCAATGGTGGTGGAAGAGATTCTTTTTTTACTAATGGCACTAACAGTGAAATGGAAAGCAACCCTTATTATGGGCAAGTTTTACTGGACACGACGCCGATGAGAACACGTTGCCCTTCCCACATTGTATGATCGTGTGGTAGGGTACAACATATAAGCTATGATCTAGCTCTCTTTTTCACAGAATTACGAAGTGCAGCTTTTTGCGACTCAAGTTGACCAGATTCATTGTTCTGGGCGGGACAAGTCCTTGTTTCTTCCTCGATACGCATCCTGGAATATTTGCCGCAACTATTTGTAGTCTAGCATCCGCGGTCTTACCAAGCGCATACTAGACTGGGGGGACATGATGACGTAATAGTAAATCTCGGTCACGAAACCCGACCTGTGAATATTACTCATACCCAGGCCCATGATGAATGGGCCATAGCGACATCAATAACTGTATTTCCAAGGCCCGAATGGTATTGCCCATGGAGGAGCCCATGACATATGGGCTAACAACGACGAGGAATTAGGCCCAATAGGCCCACTAGCGCACACGTCACATTAATCTATAACACCCGTTACGGACGAGTCATAATCATCTAGGTATGCCCACAAGTTACAAACTGAACGGTTGGGAGCCTCTTCGGTATAACCTAATTAATGGGACAAAGCCCATTAGGGTTTTAGGTGAGGTAAATAAAGAGCAACTAGCTCTCATCTAAGTATGCTCTCATAACCCATAACTTTCTACTAAACCCTAAAACCGATAGACTGTTACTCCTACGCCGAGAGGATAATCGTGGGAACAATCCCACGGAAAGCCAACGGTGCATTGTTTTTCTAGTGCGCATGTCTCATACATCAAGACTCAAATGATACAGGAATCCGAAGCCTACAGATCCGTATTACACCTAATTAGGATCTAATCAAGGATCGTCCAACTTTTGTATCAACCACGTCACCATAATTTTGTTGGCTTTAAATCCTAATTGTTTTGTTTTAATTTTATTTTAACAACCATTTTACTTCCCTTTCCTGATAACTAACCTTAGGATCTACTCGAATGAGGATGTGTACGAGCGTGGATGTCTATTTCGTCGTTACGGCCATGTATGCATGTCTCAGCTGCCTTGTTTGACCGATGACCTTCGGTGAAAGTCAAAAGATCCATACCCTATATCATTCTTCATCCTAAAAAGAATGATTAAACCCAAGCCTATTAATAAATACCCAATATTACCTTTTGACTTGTTACTCACTTAGCTCTAGAGTGGATATATGAATTCTTGCCAAGCCTAAGATATTAAAGCTAATCACGACGAGCAAATAGCTACTACTTAAATGTTACACCCTAGATTAGTTGAGTGATCTGAGTGTTTTCATTCCTATATTTCGTGAGGAGCTTGGTTTTGTATAGGTGGTTAGAACAGAAAAAGTGCTTAATGAAAAAATCCTTAACCTCAGTTGGGATACATTTTCATAACCTTTCTAAAGTCTACTTGTGGACAAGTAGGATTCAAGTGGGGGATATTTGATATCATCAAATAACGTCATATTTTACCATCATTTATCCCATACATTTTACCTACTTTTATATAATTATTGCAAGATATTGGTACTTAATTGCTTAAAGTTTATGATTGCAGTAATTATGGAGTAACTTGTGAAGACGAAGCTAAAAGGCGCAATTCTAGAACTAAAACGAAGACATTTGAAGAAAATTGTTATCTACTACTATACGCCGTATCCAACAAGGAAGATACGGCGTATCAGGTAGCCACTCATTCAAAGAATACCGTAATAAAAATTCCCTGATTCGCGTAACACTCCCCCTTTACCTAATACTCGTATGCACAGCTGGTCATCAGTCAAAGATACGAAGTTAATGTGATTGATGGCAATTAATCTTGATTGATTTGATCTTATCGCGAACTCCAAGGAAATTAACCCTATACGCCGTATTCACCTCTCTCTATACGGCGTATCCAGGCTGTTTTCAGACACTATAAATACGAGACTCAAAAACGAGTTTCAGGGTGCAAAAATTACATTCTCTATACCATACACTCTGAAGTCAAATTTTCCAAGATATTAGAAGCAGCCAAGGTCAAGCACCAACCATAATTCCATAGAAGTCAAATCTAGATGCCGGGATAACTCTCCATGTTGTGTTTTGTATGCCCGGACCAATAGGATCACAAATGACACCTTGTCCTTAACCTTTGATTATGAGCTTAGTTGACACGGCAGTGAACCCGATAATATGTCCAAAACCAATATTGTTTTAAATAATTGGTATTGATTTTAGTTTTTTTGGACTACCGTGTATAAAACTAACGATCAATCAATAAGAGGGTAAAGTCCCGATTGGGCTAAAGGTAATAACAGGATCACCACTATTTAATTCCTATGATAAGATTATAGTTAGACTATTGGTTGCTTTATGCGGATGCCGTTAATCATGACAGGATTGAACGTATCAAGGACTTATATGAAGAACCGTACGACTAAAGTCCTCAAGAATGATATTGCCGACTCGAATAATTAGCCATTGTACAAACAAACAAAAATCAACATTATATCGGATTAACATGGTTAATAAGTATTCTAATATTGTAATTTGGTACGAAGCTTCTTTATCTTGAGTGTTATTTGCTTTAGCATTTAGTGTTGTTTAATTAATCCTTTATCACCAGCCAAACCGTAGCCTGTCTCACAGGCTGAAAACCGCCTATTTACCACAAGGTAAATAAGTATAGGCACAAAGGTTTAACAAAATTAACTAATCTTAATAGATTAAAATACTGATAGAATAATAGGTACTCTCAATGCTCATAGTGTTTTTACACCCTACTTACCATTAAGTTACATCTTGGACGGGTACACTGCCTGTTAAAGTGTTGTCTTTAGGTTTGTCGGCTAAATATAAATGTAAAACTTGATAATCACATATTATACACCATACGAGGACACATCAGCCGTCACAAAATTCCTGACGCCGTCACTAGATAAAACACGACGGCGTCGCTTTATGCCTGCAACGCCTTCTCCAGCCACTGTTTGCATAAATCTTTAAGAGATTTTGTGTAGGTCCCGTAATCTGTCCTTTCTTATCTCTAAATGAGCCCAAGTCACATGTATTTCCTCCAAAATCCATCCAAGTGCTAAAACCTAAAAACAAAAGATTAAGCACGTAATATGGGCATATTTTCATGATTTAGAGGGTTAAATGACCCCGGAATAGTGTATAAAATGACACCTAATCAAATACCCTTACACTTGGGATTTGCTTGACCTCAGCAAATGGGGCTTTCTAACCTATACAATAGCATAAAAGGGTCATTTAACCTAACTCGTTAAAGAATTTTACAACACTACCTTCTAGATCTCTGTGAAAAAAAAAATTTACAAGCAAGGAAAGTTTATACTAGCACCTCACATAAGTGTTTGGGATTCTCTATTTCACTCAGGTGTATAATAAATTATAACATAAGGGGGAAACGAAAAATCAACACTCATTACCTGTCATAGCATATAAATTACCATAGGCTTGGTAAATGATCAAACCTCCACCGCTAGGCGCAAGAATTATTTATTACTATCAAAGAGGTCTTTTAAAGGGTTGTGGGGTGTAGGTGTAAGATAACATTAATGGAAATAGAAATGGGATGAGATAGCATTTTTGGGTGGTAACATTTAGGTAAATTTGGAGTGGAAGGGTTAGCTAATTATTTATAAGAATACACGTTGGTTTGGTTGCTAAGCCAAAGACTCAGACAAAATATACAAACTCTACAAAACTCTACACCAATCTCTTTCTTTTTCTTTTCTTGACTCTAATATAAACATAAACATAAGCAAATGGCAGCCCGTACATTTTTTCACTCTTTTTTTATATACATTTTTATTTTCCGTACATTTTTGCCTGTCCATTACTTAAACCTATAATACAATCATGTGGTTGTTATTAGCATACACCCCTACACTTGAACTTTTACATACTCGATTATTTACAATCTAACTAATGACCCGATTTGAAGTGGATTGATGCGTATTTTATTTTAAAATATATTTTTACCAAGTTTTAAATTTACAAAACTCGATCTACCTGACAACGCAGTAACGGGCAGAGAACTCGATTGTGGGTAGTATAGAATAGTAAATCCGAATACCGATGTCGTATGTCCCAAGAAGCTAAGTTGTAATTAGGTTTTAATATGATGTCACTTTTAAAAAAGATGGTTTTTTTTGATTGAATTGATAGGAATTTATAGTAATCAATAAAATTAAATACTGAAAAAAAAACATTATTTAAAAAAGAAAAAAAGAGTTGAGATACCAAAGAGACAACTGATAACCTAGTTTCTTTATTACTAAACTGTTTATGAAAACGATTTACAAAAACCAAGTGGATGTTCTTCATGGCTTTTGCAGTTAGCTTGATTTGTAGTAAGTCATTTTCTCCTAGTTTTCATCTAGTTGTTTACCATAGTTTTTGTAAAAGTTTATGGCATGACATAACACTAGGTTTTAGGTGTTTATCAAGCTTTTTATGCTTGAAGGTTAATGTGCATTTCCAGCCACATCCTTGAAATTAAAAGGATAGGATATATCAAGAGCGAAAACATGCTAACCAAGTTACTTCATTACTATTGTTATGAAAACATTTTCCTATGCAATGTCAAACTATGGTTTCATTACTGGTTTCTAAGGTCGATAGACTTGAATGTGCATATATAGTCTATCCTATACTCCCTGCGATTTTGAACCAGTCCTAAATCATCTGGGAGGTAGGTTATCTATGTTGCAGTAATTAATCCCAACTATTCCCAAAACATATCTAATAACCTATTAAGATTATTAACCCCCTCTAAAAGAGTTCCTATGCTTTTTAAGTATTGAGTGATAAGTGCGGTGACCGGTCAGTTTCTACACCAGGTAAGGAGTTAGTGATCCTCCCTAGTAACCATTGGATCCCATCATGACAAGATAATCTATTAATAGGGAAATCTAGGTCCAAACCACCCGTACTACCAAAACCTAGGGTTACACGATAGTCAAGGAATATCTAACGAAACCATAATTTAACAGGAAACAATCATAACAACAGTAATTACATAACTAGGATAGCACTTTAAGTGCTTAGCCGCTCATGGTAACGGTAACACAATAAGAGATAGAAGAAATCATATATTGAAAACTCATAATTCTTACAGTATTCGTATTTTGAATGATTAAATACAAAAACTAAGTAAAGTGTCATCTCCCTTGGACTCCAGGTGGAATTCTTTGAAGGTTGGAAGCCTTTGTCACCTCTCTAATTAGCCGTGGAGGAAGTGATAAACGACTTGAGGAGATGTCCTAGACGTCTCCTCAGATGGGAGGGAGAAGGATGATTTTTAAGGCTGATTTCGGCCCCTATTTATAGGCTTCTGAGTCTGTTATGGCGTAACTGATTTGTGGGTTACGCCGTAACCTTGCTGATGTCGACATTCCAAAATATAGGCAAAAATAGACTTTATGGCGTAACCAATTTTTGATTACGCCTTAACCAATTGGTTACACCGTAACCAATTTTTGGTTACACTGTAAACCCTTCATTAAACTTGTAGTAAATGCAATTTTGACTTTTGATTGGTTACGGTGTAACCATAAAAGATGTTACGCTGTAACCGTCAAATAATTTCCATAAATTCGTGATCTTCCTTCCATATATGTGGATTTTTATGGTTACGTCGTAACTAGATATTCTGTTACGCCGTAACTCTAACTTTGGCAAGATTTCCTTCCATCTACATGGTTACGGCATAACTAGATATAATGTTACACCGTAACGTGGTCCTTGATCTTCGTACTTGCTTAATATATGTTACAATGTAACCATTTTTAGGGTTACACCGTAACATCCTTCATAATTTACACTTTAAGTCCTTTTTCCCTTGTTTCTTGTCACATTCCTGCATTTCACTTGAAAACTACAAAAGGATAGAAAATATCTCATTTTTGAGTATTAGTGAAACATTTGCAAGTAATATAGGGGTAATTTAACACTAAAAAGTATTAAATATTTGATGTTATCAAATAGCCCCCTACTTGACTTCTGCTTGCCCTCAAGTAGAACCTGTTAAAACATTTCATAAAAAGATTTCTCGAGAATAACTTCAAGAAATGAATTTATAAAACTCTTATGCTAGAAAACATCAAAGCCGAACACCTCATGAAAAGGGGATAAAAAGTCACTCAGCTCTCCACTAGTCTAAGTGTTTCATTTTTGGGGTGGTCACTCAATTGCACAGTCATAGCATGTATTATATCATAAGCTTGGAAAGTACACAAATCTATACCAGTTAGAATTAGGGTCTAAATAATTCTCAAAGGTAACAAGGGTAATATGGTTTTAAAGGGTGATAAAGGGGTTAGGATAGACATGGGATACACATTTAATGGATGTTAATATAAAAACATAAAACAAATAGTCTAAAGTAAGCTAAGGTTGTCATAACTAGCTACTGTCCATCTATGGGTCCAAGAGTCAAAGTCTGAAAATATGATCTTCAATAATGGGCTACTAGCTCTATTCTTCGTGAGTATTGATATGACTTGATGTAACAATGGGCTACTAGCTCCATTCTTCATAATAATTGATATGTCGTGGTGCAATAATGGGCTACTAGCTCCATTTTTTCATTATTATTATTTTTATTTTGCACCATCGTTACATTTTAGCACGTGGGTGTATTTTTGTTGCACCCTCTTTTCTTCATGATAAATATGCAAATACTACAGGGGTTTATATCTTTAATTATTGCCCCTGCAACATCAGATATTATACGCACATCCCACTACTTAAGATAAACAATGTCGAAAGTGGTAATACAGGGGGGTCTTTATAGATCATAACTGATTGGTCTTCCACGAAAGCATATAATTTTTGTTCCCATTCCCTCGAACCATGGACTTAAGTAGCCAAAGATTTCAACACAAAGAAAATAAAGACTATAGGGTAGGCTAAGGTGAAATGGTGTAACGAAACATATAGAGTAGGTTGACAACATAGATTGGCTCAACATGGTGACACACTATGGGTATCCTGCACCAATCAAAAGTGCAACAAAGAGGTATTATCAACGGGAGTCGACAAGTCAGAGTAACAAGTCGATAAACAGCACACGTATAGTCTATTTAGGTAGTTCCTATGCGTTTCCTTCTTGAACAATCTAATTACCTAGCTAATCAATTAGTCCATAAATTAAGTACAAGGCCATGTCTAAAGTCCCCTAATACTACCAACAAACCAATATTTTGGTGGATTTTGAATGAATAAGGACGGAAACGGAGTATAGGCATAAATCTCCAAGTAATAATAAAGGGGTATGTGCATTCGGCAAAGATTAATTCTAGTTACTTTAAGAAAAATTTGTCAACTTTTGAAACAGGCATAATTAATGCAAAGAAAACTATAAATCGAAGGCAAAACAAACTCCCAATATAATTTCTACTCCTATACCCCCAACTTGATTTGTACAATGTCCCTTAATTTGAGTAACATTAAGGAAATATGAAAATAAAAAGAAAGAGTAGAATTAAGACAAGAAACTCCCTAAGCATTGCTTCGAGATTTGAATTTTGGCATAAATCTTTTAGATTATCTCCGTCTTCTCGCAAGCTCTTTATCCCCTGTGATCATAAAACAAACCAAAGCATAAAATCGTTCTACAAGAATTATGAAGTGTACATGAAATACAAACCTAACTCACTTTCATAGGAATCGCGGTTGCATTTAGCATATGCAACAAGACTTTTAAACCACTTGGTGGCCCAAGTGGACGAGTTTAGTCGTCGGAGGGTTTCCAGAGAACATACCCATAAAGTCCATTTACGTATACAAAGTTTAGACATGCTTAAAACTTGAATTTTTAGGATTACAGAAGGAGGTCACGGCGTAACTCTGGTGGTTACACCGTAATCATGTGTGTGTAAAAATTTTAAGTTTTTAAAGTGTTACGACGTAACCATGAAATGGATTACGTCACAACGAATAGATACGGTGTCAACTTTAGTTGTTACACCCTAACTGCTGCAGATTTAGCAAAGTTACCATATGATTATGGGTTGAGCCGGTCTCGATAAATGCCTCCTAGCTGCTGGATCCAGCAAAACAAAGTTGAAAACATACGAACCAACTAATATGCAGAATGAAAGATAGTTATGGGTTGCCTCCCATAAAACGCTTGTTTTTGTTTGAGTCACAAGCTTGACTCCACCCTTATTTTCCAAGTAATAAGGTGTTCCTTCCCTCACTTAAGATTAAGTGCGAGTGCGAGTAGAAATGAACACCATGATTGTGTAAATTTGCTACTGGGTAGGGGAATGAAAAATTAGAACCATACGGCTACTGAGATTCCATTCCCCTTGATGATTGTCTCACTTGGTGTAGTTAATTTTTGAATAAAGGTCTCTCAATTTATATGTCTTACAAAACATGGTTATCATATACATTTTCTGCAACCAGTTGTATATAGTAAAATTCCTCTCGAATTTGTTAATGCTTGTTTATACATAGATTTTAATTCGGTGCTACATAATCGTTGTCAGGTGGTGTGATGTGAACCACCTAAGGGGTCAAAGGTTGCATTACGCTATCATTTTGAGGAATATCATAATCCTGTTCCTCATCCTTTACAATTTTATCCTTATCATGGATTGGTCCCAGTGGTATATATGGTGCACTACGGTTCAAGTTGGGTAAAGTGTTAGTATGGAAGTGTTTAGAAATTGCCATATAGCCTTTCTACATCCTTGCTTGTAATGTCCCAACCGACAACCATGTCCCCTTCATCTTCTTTTGCTTTCGTATTAATGAATTGCCTTAGGATTTCCATCATGCTAACTGTTTCCGAGTTCGTAAAGTGCAGACCCATAGTTCTCCCTATTTCAAAGTCATAGAAACGTCATAGTGGAAGTCACGAGAACCGAATCCTTCATTTTTCCATACCACATTATCGTTCTTGCCTTGACTTTTTCTCTGTATTAGGAGACTTTATGGGTTAAATGATAAGCTTTTTCCTGTTGGTTCTTTATTTTAGTTTTAAGTGCCCTTATGTTCAATTCTGTGTTTTCAAGGATCTTCCTCATCCTTTCATCATTCGCAGTCTGTTTTTTAATTGTGTCTTCGTAAAATTTGATGATGGTTTCTTCCAAGGATTCCATATATCTGTCATGCTTGATTACCTCGTCCTCTTTTTAAGACAGGTTACACTTGGTTAAGATTCCCCTTTGAGAAACTTTCGTGAAGGGCATCAACGTTGTCCAGGACATTGTTGATTCTTTCCCTAGTGTTTGTTTCATCATACCAGTCATGCGAATTGTCTGCCATGACTTGTATTGATTCTAGGGATTGTGTTGGTGTCATCAAAGGAATATACCCGTTTGTTGGGAATTATGCATTCCTGACTTAGTACCGTTAGTTATATTAGTTAGTACCACTAGTTGTAATTTGTACTGACAATATAAAATGTTAGTACTAATCAGATAGTTAGTACTGTTAGTATAAAAATACGCTTAGTAACTTTTATAAGATATTCATGAGATATCTTAGGAAATGATATGCATGATCTTTATACGCGTTTTGTAAAGCCCATTAGGGTTTCTTGGTGTATAAAAGGAACTCTAGGCATAGTTAGTAGATATAGTTCTACACAGATCAATAGAGATCAATTAGCAATCATAGTCGTTGTAATATGTAACCTAGGCAGATTCAAGTGATAATATAAAGTTCTTTTATGATTCTTAATATTGTTCTTCTTAGCATTATTGATTAGTTTTCTTATAATCAATAGTGTTTAAATCAGTGTTTCATTATTATTGCTTTAGAATTATCTAAAGGAACAAACCCTTTACAAGCTAAAGGTTAAGATCTATTCAGTAAATGATCCAACCAAGTAGTACAAGAGCTTATATGAGGAAACTCTGATAAGAAAACTTAATTGTAAATGGCACAACAAGACATTCCTCCACCCACTATCACAGCAATGAAAATCCCTATAATCAGGAAGGGAGAATATGATATTTGGAGCATGAGAATGCGACAATATATCTGTCACACAGACCATAACCTATGGGATGTTATTGTCAATGGAGATTTAGAAGAAGAGCCTACACCAACTAGAGAAATATCTGCTCCTCCTGCTCCTAAGACTGCCAAACAACTGGCTGCTAAAAGGAATCAAGAAAGAGTTAAGAGCATCTTGCTTTTAGCAATACCTGATGAATACCTCCTCAAGTTTCATAATGTTGCAGATGCTAAATCACTCTAGGAAGCAATCAAATCAAGGTTTAGAGGTAATGAAGAATCCAAGAAGATGCAGAAAAATGTTCTAAAACATCAGTTTTTTAAAATTTATCTACTGCATCAATGAAAGCCTCCTTGGACAAGCTTATATGATAGGTTCCAAAACTCATAATTAATTGGAGGTCATGGTGCTCCAATATTAAAATGAGAAGATAATCAACCAGAATTCCTAAGAGTCCTTCCTCCTTCATGGAATCAAATGCTCTAATCATGATAAATTCCAGACATTGATGAGATTGTATATTGAGATGACCTTTACAACAATCTAGGGTTTATGAGGATAGATGAAAAGGTCTTCAATTTCCAACTCAGGCTTCTCAGAACTTGGCATTTCTTTTCCTCAGAGAAACTAGCAGTACTAATGAATTTAGTAACGCAGCTGGAAGATTGTGAGTAGTAACTGCTAGGTGGAATTAGTCAAGTCCCATCTACCCCATGTGCTCATGATGCATCATGCCCTTTCTTTGCACAACCAACAACCAGTCCTCAACTTAAAAATGAATATTTTCAGCAGATTGATGAAGATGACTTGGAAGAATTGGATCTTAGATGCAGGTGCTATGTTGACTGTTAGAGTGAGAAAATTCATTCAGAAGACAGGAAGGAACATGGATTTCAAAGAAAAACGACCTGTTTCACTTGATAAATCAAAAATTGAGTGCTACAACTGTCACAGAAAATGGCATTTTGCTAGGGAATGCAGATCTGGAAGGAATCAAGGGAAAAGATCTTATGGTGACAATGGCAGAGGCAATGCACCAACAAATGAATCTTCATCACAGGAACTGTGTCTCACTATGTCTAAGAGGATATACTGGAGTAATGATTTTGAAATAGAAACCAGATCACCTATGGATTTAATTGCAATCTCTTCTATTCAGATGCCATTCAAGATCATCTGATAATGAGGTACAAAAAATTGTTCTAAACAATGTCCTTGAATCTTTTAAAACTCTTCAAAGAATTTTGATAGCGAAAGAGAAAAAACCATAGCAGAGCAGACAAAATCCAGGGTTATGAGTTAGCTTTAGAATCGTCTATAAATCTAGAATTCTTAGACATGAAAATAATGAACTGGCTTGGGGAGAAAAAATATGAGTTTCAAAACTATTGAGTCTTAAGTGTAGAGAAATAAAAATTAACAACCTTAACACAGAGTTAGAAAAAGTTGTTAAGGAAATAGATGAGTTTAAACTTAAGATAGAAAAATGGAAAGAATCATCCAAGAATCTAGATGAATTACTCAACAATCAAATGAGTGCTAGAGATAAAACTAGTTTAGGAAATATGCATACAATTAAATGGAAATGAATAACAATTCTGAAATGATATGAGATTAGTTTGAGTGTTTTTTATGTCAGATCAAGTAAAAGAAGATCCACACCAGCTAATGATAGTCTTCCAAAAGCAGATGGTTATTAAGTTGTTCCCCTCCTATAACAGGGAACTTTTTTGTTTTTTTTTTTTTTTGTTTTTTTTTTTTTTCTTAAACCCCAAGAGCAAACAAATCTTTTGCAGGTTAGATGAATAATGCCATTAGGAAAAGATAATTTGAGTAAAAAACAACTGATGCTTAATACTAAAACATTTAAGACTTAGGTAAAACAAATGAAGCAAATACTCAAAACCTAAGACAGTCTATGAATAAGTTAACAAGTAAAAGTTTTATCATTGAGGATTGGAACTTGAGATGAGGATGATGTGTCTTGAAGTGCAAACATTAGTCCTTTAAGACTAATATACTCAAACAGTTTAAAACAGAGTTGATAAACTTGGTGCAAACTTCACATAAACCAAGAATTGTTTTAAGAAATAAAACTTGCTTTGTTTTGTAAAAAGTACGGACCAATTGATCAAAGATTAGTGATTTTTCATGACAACAATTCAAGAACCTAAGTTGAAACTGTAGGCAATAATGGTCCAAGGTGGAATAAACCAGTATTGGGATAATACTAAAAGGGTTTTAATCATTAAAAAATTTCAAAAATACCTTAATACGAAAGACTTTTGTCCCATCAGATTCTAAAAGACATTTTGATACTCTAGTATAAGCAAAATAAGAAAAGAGCAGTTCACAAAGTTAGTACTGCTAGGCCAGTTAGTACTGCTAGGCCAGTTAGTACTAGTCTAGGCAGTTTAGTACAGCCTAGGCCTGTTAGTACCATGTTAGATACCATTTCTTCAAAAATAACACAAACAGTGATTGCTATTAGACCAATTAACCCAAGAAAGATAATGTAAGACCAATGAGCTCACTATTCACCTATCAAGAGGTCTTACTACACAAAACCAGCTTTTAGACCCAAAGACTTAAAACAAGATGTAAAAACGTTTGAGGTTCAAAATATGACTACTGCTGGGACAAGAGCAGTAGTTAATACTGGTAATGGTAAGATAGATACTGACCTTAAAAAGTCAAGTTGGAGTTTGATGCTAAAGAAATTACTTTGGATCATGTGTCCAAGACAGTGGATCATTTCATGCTCAAAGAAGTTGAGTATGGTTACCCAAAAGGGATTTCCATGACGTCATGGCTTGGATCCCTAAGAGATACAAAAATCTCTTACTTTTGTGGCAGGGCAAATCCAGAGATCTTGTTTGCATGGAACATGCAGTGTGGATATTGGGTTGCTCTAGCCATATGCTGGCAACAAGCTTATCTTTTCAACTATGAAGAATACAATGGAGGCTTTGTGGCTTTTGGAAGTGATCCCAAATGAGGTAAAATAATAGGTAAAGGTAAAATCCAGAACCGCTAATTTAGACTTTGATGATGTTTACTTTGTAGATGAAATTAAGTTTAACCTTTCATTGTCCTCACAAATATGTGACCAGAAAAATAGTGTCCTTTTTACTAAGAACAGTATGCCTTATCTTTGTCTCCTTATAGCTTTAAGCTTCTGATGAAAGTCAAGTTGTACTTAGAGCTCCAAAAGGAATGAAGTGTATAGCTTGGACTTAAAGAACATATTCCCACTAGCGTATAACATGTTTTTATGTATGCAAATTCAACAGCAAAAGATTCTAAATTAAGTCACAAGAGATTATGTCCATGTGAAATTTCAAAATATAAACAAACTTGTAAAGTCACCTAGGTAGGAGTTTACCTTCAAAATTTATGTGAATGACCACAACTTGTGTTGTCTGCAAGAATGGTAAGCCACATAAGGCCTCCTGTAAAGGCCAAGGATAGAAGAATCATCAGAAAGCCCCAAGAATTACATCATATGGACTTATTTGGACCTGTCACTGTAGAAAAGTATTACAAGAAAAGGTACTACATGGTTGTGACTGAAGATTCACAGATTTAGTTGTTATATTTCTAGCTACCAAGGATGAACATCCTGAAATCTTTATAAATTATCATAGTCTATAAAACCAATTGGAATCATAAATAAAAATCATATAGAGTTTATAATGACAATTTAAAGAGACCAAGCTAAATAATGAATTCTGTGCTAAGAAAGGAATAAAAAGGGAGTTTAGTGTGGCTAGAACTCCACAGCAGAATGGTGTTGCAGAAAGGAAAAACAGGACCCTAATTGAGGCAGCTAGAACTATGTTAGCAGACTCACTTTTACCTATCCCATTTATGCCAGAATCAGTAAACTGCCTGCTATGTAACTTAAGATAGGGTATTAGTGACCAAACCTCAAAATAAGACAACTTATGAACTATTAATAGGTAACTCACTAGAATTAGTTTTAGGAACCTTTTGGTGCCCTTGACCATTTTAACACCCTTAGATCCTTGGGCAAATTTGATGGGAAATCTGATGAAGGTTATTTGCTTGGATACTCTACCTCTAGTAAAGCTTTTAGAGTATACAACAAAAGGACCAAAAGGGTAGAAGAGAATCATCACATCAATTTTCTTGAAGATCAACCAAATGTGTCAGGAACTGGTCCAAATTAGATGTTTGATCTTGATTTTCTCACCAACTCAATGAACTATATTCCTGTTAGTGTAGAAAATCAGGTTAATATGGATGCAGGTACACAAGATTCTTATGTTGCAGGTTCATCAGGAAAAGATAAAGGACCTACTCAGGAATGCATACTGCTTCTACTACAACCTCATAGGATAAGGATTCTAGTAGAAGATGTTGCTCCAGCTGCAAATGAAAAACCTTCTAAAAGTTCTCCTAAAGACAATGATGTATAAGACTCAGAAGATGATAAGGAAGGACAACATCAGATGACAGAAGATGAACAAGTCTTGTATGATGATCTTAAGAAGATGATTGTTCAAGAAGTGGTTGCTAAAGCTCTGGATGATGCCACAAGACAAGCTTTTGAAGAAGAAAAGAGGAATATTGCATCTCAAAAGAGGGCAGCTCAGGCTACCAGTACTAACAAACTTAGTACTGTTAGTCTTATCGTAGTACTCGCTACCACACCATATGAATGCTTGCTAGTACTCCCCCACAGGGGAAAATGCTGGTGAATCACTTTTGTCTATCTTGAGGACAACATACCCTATTGAAGGCATCACTGCTCCCTTAAGTGCTGATCTACCCACTAAACCAAATATCCTGACTTAGAAATGTTTCCAAATGCCATTTTCAAATGATGGCATATTCAATGAGCTTATGATGATAGATGAAGTGGTTCAGAGGCTGATATTAACAATATGATAACACCAATTGATGTTAGTCCCATTTTCCACACTCAGAGTTCACAAGGTAACACCCTATAAGGTCAAATTCTAGAGATCCTAAATCAGCAGTTCAAACAAGAGGAAAGATCTAAAAGGCTTCTTCAATACAACAAGCTTTGGTAAGCTACATCTATAATCAGAACAGAACAAATCATAAAGACCATTATAAACTATATGTTCGCACTGTTTTTCTCTCCCAAGAAGAACCCAAGAACATATCACAAGCCTTACAAGATGAAAGCTGGGTAGAAGCAATGCAAGAGGAATTGCTACAGTTCAAATTACAGAAGGTTTGGGTACTTGTTGATTTGCCATATGGGAAAAAGGTAATTGGCACAAAGTGGGTCTTCAGAATACGAAAGATGCGAGAAGTATTGGTTGTGAAAAACAATGCAAGGCTTGAGCACAAGGGTTTATACAGGAGGAGGTATGAGATTATGAGAGGTTTTTTGCACCATTTCCAAAGATAGAGCAATTAGGTTTTTAGCCTTTGCATCATACATGGGATTTACTGTCTACCAAATGGATGTTAAAAGTACATTTCTCTATGGCACTATTGAAAGAGGAGGTGTATGTCCCATCAACCTCCAGGCTTTGTTGATCTTGCTCATCCAGTCAAAAGTCTATAAGGTGATTAAAGCTCTTTATGTCTTCAACGAGGTGCCCCTAGAGCTTGGTATGGAGACACTTTTCTCGTTTCTGATGGAAAATGGATTTTAGGAGAGGTACCATATGACAAAACCATTGTTTATCAAGAAGAAAAAGAGTGATGACTTATGTTAGTCCAAGTGTATGTGGATGACATTATTTTCTCTGGTCTACAAAGAAGTCCTATGTGACAAAGTTTGAAGATTGTAGCACAAAAGATTCCAAATGAGCTACATAAGGAGAACTCACATTCTTTTTGGGACTTCAAGTGAAGCAACAACCTGATGGAATCTTTTATATTCAAGACAAGTATGTATAAGACATCTTAAAAGGAATTTTGATTTTTGTTCTATCAAATAAGCTACTACTCCTATTGAGTCTAATAAACCACTGGTCAAGGATGAAGATGGTGTAGATGTAGATGTACATGTCTACAGGTCAATGATTGGCTCTTTAATGTATTTGACTGCATCAAGGCCAGACATCATGTTGTTGTCATGCCTGTGCAAGATTTTCAAGTCACTCCAAAAGCCTCAACTTAACTGCAGTAAAAAGGAATTTTAGGCACCTTAAAACAATCAACCCAAATTAGGTTTTATGTATCCTAGGATTCACCATTTGAACATGAAGCATACACAGATATTGACTATGGAGGATCCAGTCTATAACAGAAAACTACACAGGTGTTGTCCAATTTCTTGTAGAAGATTGATAACTTGGCAATGCAAGAAGCATACAAATGTGGCAAAATTCTACTACTAAGGCAGAACTAAGTTGCCAGCTGCTAACTGTTGTGGGCAAGTATTATAGATACAGAATTAGATGATGGATTATGGTTTCAATTTCATGAACACCAAAATCCATATTGATAATGAGAGCACTATAAGTGTTATCAGAATCCATGCCATTCTATTGACTAAGCATATCGAAATTCAATTTCAATTAATAAGAGATTGCTATGAGAAAAGACTGATAGAAGTTATCAAGATTCACACTGATCATAATGTTACAGACCTTCTAACCAAAGGATTTAATGTCACAAGATTTAACTTTTGGTGGTTAGCATTGGATTATTAAATCTATAGCTACAATTGAGGGGAGGCAAGATGATTTGTTGAACAGTTTGGATGTCATGCTAAATATAAAATGAATCAACAGTGTTAGTATACTCTATACTAGCCAAAGTAGCTGGCAAGCCTGTAACTATCTCAGAGGCATCAATAAGAAGGATTCTTCTTTTTAAATGATGCTGATGGATAGATTACTATGCTTAATCAGCTATATTTGATGCTATTCACTAATAGTATGAGGGGGACCTAACTATTTTTAACTTTTACCAAATCCAATTTTCACCCTAGTGGAGATTTCTTTTTCATAACATGAATCACTGCATAAGTTCTAAAATCACTTCTTGGGATCAAATACCTACTAATATTGCCACAACAGTGATTTACTTAGCCACTAATCAGAAATATAATTTTTCTAAATTAATTTTTGATGGTATGATGAGACACTTGGATGCAAAGAAAAAGTTTGTTATGTATCCAAGATTTATTTCAGTCTTTTTGGATAAACAGCTAAAGAATGTGCCTGTGCCTTTAGACCACTTCCCTATTAATGCTTTGACTAGTAAAGTTTTCTCTTTTATGGTTAAAAAGGGAAAACATATTTTTCAAGAATGTCACACCTTTATTTGAATCTATGTTGGATTCAACCAACTGAGGATGATGGGGGAAGCTTCAGGATAATACAATCTGAACCTCAACCCACACCCTCTCCTCCTCACTCAAATGCAGACCAATATGAGACACAGCCTGACCCATCTCCCAGACCTTCACCTACTATTCCTGATTCCATTCCAGAGGGTTCTGGTGGGAATCATAGAGGTCAGTCATCCAGTGATAGATCCCTATCAGGAAATGAGGATGGCCTGACACTCCAAAGTGTATATGATCTTTGTGTGTCTTTATGTAAACAGGTCACAGATCAAGCCAAAGAAATTAAACACTTGAAGGCACAGATCAAGAAGCTTAAGAAGAAAGCCAAACCTGTTATCACACATCACAAAGCTTGGATGAAGAGTGTATCCATGAAGCAAGATTGGCCAGGAAAGAATATACCATTGACTGACAGAAGTGGATGCAAAAGGAGTCTGTATCCAAACAGGGGAGGAAACCTGCCAAAGCTAAACCTACAGTGCATAAAGATCCAGCTTTTGATGATCTTGATGATATTGTGGATGATGCAATAGACTACATAAGTCCGAGGATGCTCCAAGATGAGGGAAGGACAATCTTTGTGGTGGCATGAAGAGAAGGAAAGTACACAAAAGGGAGTTAGTACTGAAGTAGAAGTTAGTACCGTCAAGCCAGATGAAGGTACCGACAAGTCAAAAGTTAGTACTGACAAGCCTGAAGTTAGTACCGCTAAGCCAAAAGAAAGTAGAAGGTTAGTACAACAAGCTTGATGAAGGTACTGCTGATGCCAAAAGAAGGAACTATCAGATGAAAGGTACTGCTCCTACAACTGTTTTCAGAATAGGAAGACCATTGAAGAGTTTTGTGGTATCTATAGCCAAAATAAGGCTAAACAAAAAGGTGTTGAGATCAAAGATGCTGAAGATTCAGATAGACCAAGGGCTACATCAACAAGATCAGTACTTACATTGAAGCCTCTTCCTAAAATTGATCCTAAAGACAAAGGCAAGAAAGTACTTGAGAAGAAGACTGATCATATCTGAGTTCAAGAGAGTTGATAAAGCTGAAGAATTTATCAGCTTGCTAAGGATAAGAAAATAGCTAGAAAGGTGGCAAGAAGTGATTGGGAAGCAGAAGAGTGGAGCAAGAAAAAGTTAGCTAATGAAAAAGCTACAAAGGCTCTCTCTACAAGAATTGATGATATTCAGGCTAGAATTGAAGCTGATAGACTTCTAGCTGCAAGGCTTCAAGAGGAAGAGAGAGAAACGTTTACAGTTGAAGAGAGAGCCAAATTTCTTTATGATACTATTGCTGCTCAAAGGAGGTTCCTTGCTCAACAAAGAGCTGCTGCAATCAGAAGCAGACCACCAACAAGAACTCAGCTAAGAAACAAATGATGACCTATGTGAAGCATGTAGGAGGAAAGAAGCATGCTGATTTAAAGAACAAGAACTTGAAGAAATACAAGTTCTATATAAAAAGTTAAAAGTCTGATAAAGATTTATTGCTATTGGTTTTCTTGCTGAGATGAAGACTGATTAAGGAATGAATGAAGAATCTAAAGACCCTAAAAAGAAGAGGGTTGTCAATGAACTCTAGAGTGGAAGCAGACACAGCAAAGGAACCTGCTAAAATCAAGAGTACAGAGCATGGTCACAAAGAAAAAAAAGTGGTCCATGTAGAAAAAGATGATTGCTAGGAAAAGGCCAAGACCACAGCCAGATGATGACAATGAT
Source organism: Tanacetum coccineum (assembly GCA_026074375.1). NCBI lineage: Eukaryota > Viridiplantae > Streptophyta > Magnoliopsida > Asterales > Asteraceae > Tanacetum > Tanacetum coccineum. The sequence continues at coordinate 29,697 of BQNB010058921.1, forward strand.
AATGAACACAAAAAATGTCTAAGGATTGCTACATTTGAAAGTACCATAGATAGTGAGATTATGGAGACAAAATCATTTGTGTTCTAAGTTTGCACAAGGTTCATCACTAGATGGGATTACCTTGTTGTCTACATAGTTAATGGGCACTTCAGGGCATTTAACTATCTAATAAGGTACTACATATTTTTTATAGACAGGATTTGTTTCATTTATATGGATATTAGTGATGAAAGGCAGGAACTCAAAATCACATCAGAAGGTATATGAGTAGATTCTTGGGGAGACTTAAAGATTATGATGGAACCACATAGAAGAAAATTATCAAGGTGATTTTTGGAACAAACAACAAGAATGGGAGGTTTTTACGATTGTAGACTAAATAAGCTTGTGGAGTATGCATACCTAGAGGCTAAGGAATGGGACAGTCATCCACACGTCCTAGTTTGAAAGAAGGTATCCTCTCTCTTGGAATTGTGTGCAAAGAATGCTTGATTTGGGATTGGAGGTTGAAGAGGAAAGTACTGCTGCACTACATTTGGTAAGATTCATTAAGCAACAGCTTAATGAAGAGTAATGCTGTGAATGAAAGTGAGAAGGGTTTGAGTGTTGGCTAACCACCATACAACAAATAGTCTTCAATTCACCATGTCTAACAGACATCAAGAATTGACTAGTCCAGAAGCAAACGACTTCTGGTAAAGACTTCTCAAATCTGTTTATGGTTGACAATTTACCAAAAATTGTATGGTTCTCAACTCACCTTGCTTCACAGTTAAGAGTTGCTATTCCAGGTTCAATAATTTACCTGTAAATACTATCAAATCTAGTTGATAGCTGATAGTTGCTAAAAACTATATGTTATCATGAGCACCATGTTATGGCAGGAACATTGCCTAGTCCAAAAGCCAAACGGCTTTAGGTAAAGAACAAATCAAATCCGTTTGAAAGTTATAGTTTACTCAAAACTATATAGCGTTATCAAATCACCTTGTTGTTTACAACGAAGAAATGGCAATCCTGAGCAATACGACTACTAAAAAGGAATATCAAATCTGTTAATGGCTGGTATTTGCCAAAAAACTACAAAGCCAGCTTATTGGATGTCGCTTGATGCTGCGAAGAATATGTTCAGCAGATAAAAGTGGATAGCTGAAGATGTCGAAATTATCAAAGATCAGATCAAAGAATTTTGACAGAGTGTTTGGACTACATCATCCCTGGTCTACAAGATGTATACACTAAAGAACATTAAGTTTAAAACAAGTTCAACAATCATGTTATAGGGAGGATATGTTAGGAATTATTGCATACCTAACTTAGTAACCGATTTAGATTATATTAGTTAGAACCGCTAGTTTGTAAGATTGTCTGACATTACAAAATGTTAGTACTGAGCAGAGTAGTTAGTAGCCATTAGAAAACATAGTTTTAAGACCATTTAAAAGATATGCTGAGATAAGCTTAGGAAAGGATAAGCATGACTATATACGCGTTTTTAAAGCCCATTAGGGTTTTCCTTATCTATAAAGAACCTAGCCATATTTAGTTAGATATAGTTTATACACAGATCACTAAGATCAATTAGCAATCATAGTCGTTGTAAATTGTAACCTAGTCAGATTCAGTGCTTGTATCTCTGAGTTTATCTAAACCTAGATATTCATAAACTTTTTGTGGCATGATATTATCCTTTGCATCTAATGTGGTAGTAGCATAAAGATTATGGTTATTAATATTGAAAGGAAGAAGAAAACTTCCTGGGCTTAGTTCCTTGGGTAACCGACAGGGTGCAATATTCGGAGTGTTGTCCTCTGCTCTGACCACTTCGTTACTAGCGTTGGAAGATACTTCATTACTTACACTAGCTGTCGAGGCTTCAAATTGCCTTTTCATGATACCATCTTTCATTTCCTGTCTAATGGACTTAATGATGCTAATTAAGGCATCCTTCATGTTCTCTACTCCCTGCATACTCATGTGTTTTGTTATCTCAGCGTTCAACCATTCGTCAACATCATCCTTTTCTTCAAAGTGTTGAATGTTCTGAGTATAACCATGGTTACTTTCCTCTTGCTCACTCATGACTACTTCATCTTCAGTCATGTATTCAACCTCTTCCTCCATATCTTCCGAATCACAATCGGACTCGGCGCCTGGTTGGTTAGGACCAAAATAGTGAGCAAATTCCTAGAATGGGTCATGGGTTGGTGTACTTTTGCCGAAATAGGTAGGAAGATATGATTTAGTATCGCTGATGTGGTTCTCATTCACCTTTTTCTCGTATTCCAAGTACTCGACGATAGTCATATCTTCAATCTTTTTAGGTGTTTGACTTTCTTGTGTCAGCCTAAGATACTGTTCAATGGTGAGATTATCAATGTCAACTCCATCCATGATGTTTCCTGGGGAATATAATGAAGTGAGAAAAGACATGCTTACAAAAATTTAAATTACTACTAATTTTTAGTTCCCCGGCAACGGCGCCAAAAACTTGATGCATATTTTATTTTAAAATATATTTTTACCAAGTTTTAAATTTATAAAACTCGATCTACCTGACAACGCACTAACAGGCAGAGAACCCGATCGTGGGTAGTATAGAATGGTAAATCCGAGGTCGTCCCAAGAGCTAAGTTGTAATTAGTTTTAATTTGAAATGTCACGTTTTAGAAAATGGTTTTTTGATTTGAATTGAAAGGAATTTAAAGTAACAATAAAATTAAATACTGAAAATGAAAAGAGTTGGAGATATCATGAGAGAAAACGTGCTAAACTAGTTACTTCATTACTACTGTTATAAAAACGTTTTCCTATGCAATGTTAAACTATGGTTTCATTAGTGGTTTCTAAGGTCGATAGACTTGAATAGGCATATGTAGTCTATCTTATACTTCCCGCGATTCCGACTCAGTCCAAATCGTATAGGAGGTAGGATATCCAGGTTGCAGTGATTAATCCCAACTATTCCCAAAACTGATCTAATAACTTACACAGATTATTAACCCTCTCTGAAAGAGTTCCTGTGCTTTTTAAGTATGTTGAGTGATAAGTGCAGAGACCGGTTAGTTCCTACACTAGGGGTCAGAGTCATAGATCCTCCCTAGTAACCGATGGATCCCATATTGACTAGATAATCTAATAATGGAGCAAGCAAGGTCTAAACCACCCGTACTACCAAAACCCAGGGTTACACGATAGTCAAGGAATATCTAACGAAACCATAATCTAACAGGAAACAAGCATCATAACAACAATAATTACATAACTAGGCCAGCACTTTAAGTGCTTAGCCGCTCATGGTAATGTAAACACAGCAAGAAATAGAAGTAATCATAGATTGAAAGCTCATAATTCTTACAGTATTCATATTTGAACGATTAAATACAAAAAGTAAATAAAGTATGATCTCCCTTAGAGTCCAGGTGGAATTCTTCGAAGGTTGGAAGCCTTTGTCGCCTCTCCAATTGGTTGTGGAGGAAGTGATGTCAGAATAGCTTGAATGAGGCCTCTATTTATAGGTATCGAACATGTTACGACGTAACTGATAAAGGTGTTACGCCGCAACCTTCTTACACGTCATTTCATATTTAAGCAGTTGTTACGACATAACCAAATATGGTGTTACGCCGTAACCTTCAAATAATGTCCATAAGTACATGATCTTCCTTCCATATTTGTAGATCTTCATGGTTACGGCGTAACCATGTAGGGTGTTACGCCGTAACTCTATCTATGGTAAGATTTCCTTCCAAATTCATGTTTACGGCGTAACTAGATATGGTGTTACGCCATAAAGTTGTCCTTGATCTTCGTACTTGCTTAATATATGTTACGGTGTAACCATTTTTGGAGTTACGCCGTAACATTCTTCAAATATTTACACTTCGAGTCCCTTTTCCCTTGTTTCTTGTCACTCTCCTGCATTTCACCTGAAAACTACAAAATGGTAGAAAATATCTTGTTTTTGAGTGTTAGTGAAACATTTGCAAGTAATATAGGGAGTATTTTGCCACCAAAAAGTATTAAATATTTGATGTTATCATGGATCAAAATAACATGGAGCTTATTAAGCTCTATTGGGGGTAATAAATTACTTCTTCCCCAATTCTTCATAAGATGAATACTACCATGAATCCCAATCGTCCCAAAACAATATTTACAAGGATAAGGACTTAACAACCGTGTACTTAAATAATTAACTTGGGTTAAAACAATAATGTACTAAAAGCGAGTACACACAAGGTAGGCTAAGGCGATTTGGGTGTAACGATTAGTTTAAGGGTGGCAATGCTCTTCACTAATAGTCTGGCTTAACCAGAAAATTACGAGAACCGTGAAAAAGTATAGGCTCGGATTGTGGGATAGTTATATGATCGGTGTGACCATCATAACAGTTACAGGTTTAAAACATGGGTTAATCCTGGTGCCTCTTATCTAGCAAATCCTGATACTTACTATGCGGTCTAGGAATGCATCACAAAAACAAGTTCTAGAATTTAGTATACTACCAGTACACTCATATAATATAATACCGATACCAATGCTCCAGAAAAGACGACTAAGACCATACATACACATCCGTAACGACGGAATAGACACATATGACTGCATTCAAACCTTAACTCGAGAAAGCTAAAGGTATAAACTATCTTGGGTATCAATAATGGATACCCGAATTCCTAAAGATCTAAAGGCGAACCTCATATTTTTGAGGTGGAATTTTGAGGGTTTTTGTGCTAGTCATACACATTCCTATCCATGAGACGCTATTAATACTTGGTTTTCGTTGGTATGTGTCATAAAAAAATTTAAATTTCGGTCAAAATTACCTTTTTATGCTATGTTTCGATATATTACCCATCATTTTAAGGACAAAGCAAATGGCAAATGAAGGAATAGTTTCTAAGGCTTATTTTCTCCCTGCACTTAAGTTGAACATTGTCCCCAATGTTCTATAGAAGTACCCGTAAAAACGCATAAAGGGATAAGAAAACAAGGGGAAAAAAAACTAGTACTCTCCTGGTTTGCTCAATAATGGAGAAGAAACATGCGATAACTGGTTAAATCGTCCTCCAAGAATTATCCAATGAAACTTCCTAAGAACTTCCAAGCTTCTTCTCGTCAAATATAACCTGTAATAAAAGACAAAGACAACTACACCAAGCATAAAATCGGCGGGATAGATATAAATACAATGAGAGTTTAGGGTTTGACTCTATGAAAGTAGTAAAGATAGGATGAGAGTAATGATGAGAGTTAACGAATGATACCAAAAACTGAACGATTACAAGAGTATAGGAGATTACAAGTTGTTTCCTATTGAATTAATCACGTTGCAAGACCTCTTCTGCTCTTCTTCTCCTCTGAAAAACGACTTTTATGGTTTAGGTATCGAAAATATGATTTAGCACCCTTAAAACTCGTTTTTGAGTTTTCTATTTATAAGGTCTAGAAAAAGGTTGATACGGCGTATCGAGAGTCTTCGATACGGCGTATTGGGGATTTCTTGGAGTAGGGACCACATTCGATATCTTCCAAAATATTTTATTTTCATATGGCTTGAATACGGCATATTGGTCTTTCTTGGATACGGCGTATTGGATCTTGTTTCCTTCGTGGTCTTTAGTGAAGTGCAGGTACAGATACGCCGTATCTTCCTTGATGGATACGGCGTATTGGTTGTCAGAACAGTAATCTTCATATTTCTTCGTTTAAGCTCCAGAATGCGTGCCTTTTAGTTAACTTTCACCAAGTACTCCATAATTACTGCAATTCTCAAATACAAACGACTAAATAACAATTTTTTGCAATAATTATACAAAATGGGTTAATTACATGGGATAAATGATGTATAAAAGTGACGTTATTTGATGTCATCACTAGCGCGTGTTTGGTTGAAAGAAAATGAAATGAGAAAAACAAATTATACTAAATTATTTAAAATTTAATTTTAGTTTAAAATTAAATATTATTTAATAAATAAATGACTTATAAAAATAATAATAATAAACTTATAAATAATATTATATAAACTAATAAATTAAATAAATAGTGTTTTTATATAAAATGTAATTGTATTTTTTAAATATTATTATATATATATATATATATATTATTTTTATATAAACTATTATATTTAATGTTATTTTAATAAACATTATTTTTATATAAAATATAATTTTATATTTTTATTAACGTACAAAATAAAAAGTAAGCTATAAAATTTTAAAATATATTTAATTTTAAATAAATAATAATTATTAAATAATAATAATAATAATTTAATTTTGTATCTCGGCTTCCCACTAACTTTTTGTAAATATCTTATTTCTTCTAACAAAGTGATGATGATAATAATAATAATAATAATAATAACAACAACAACAACAACAATGATAAGAATAATATGAATTCTATGGAATTGTAAACAATCCTTTCATTTTGCCATGAAATGTTGAATTCCATTTATATAGGATTTTAAAAGAATTTATTGCATTCTGTTTGCCAACCAAACACATTAAGGAATGGAATTCAGATTTCGAATTCCTTTAATCTGTCAACCAAACAAGTTATGGAATGGAATCAAATTTCAATTTCATCAGATTCCATCAGATTTCGCGAACCAAACGAGCCCTAAGTATAATATAGTATAGATTAGTTAAGGGCTGTTAAGTGAAATATTCTTAGAGGCGTAAAACAACAAAAAAAACCTAACCAAATTGAAACAAACAAAGAAAGCTACCTGCCAGGGACGGAGGTACATTATGTGTTGGGTTGGCCAAGGCCCACCCAATATTATCAAAACTACTTTTACTTAATATTCTTTATATTTGAGTAAATTGATCCAATAAAATGTAATAGACCCACCTAAACCCACCTTATCTGATGATATATACTCGGAACTATATAAATGTTTAAAATTTGGGAGTTTGTTACCCTTTTAATACTCCCTCTGTCCCTAAATAAGTGTTCACTTTTGACTTTCGAAGTCATTTTTTAGCAACTTTGACCTTAATTATTTCTTGTTGTGTTATATAATACTTGATGCAAAATGTATGAATAGATTGGGTTTTAAATATATTTTCATTGATATAATTTTCATTAAGTATTATATAACACAAACAAAATAATTTAAGGTCAAAGTTGATGGAAAAAGACTTAAAAAGTCAATAGTGGACACTTATTTAGGGACGGAGGGAGTATATAGCTCCAAATGTTTTGAAACCGTATATACAAAAAATAGGGCCTATATAGAGTAGATAAAATTGAAGAAACTATCTTTTTATGCATTCGTATTGGCAAACACATGGAAATGGCTTTTGTAACATTTGACGATGTTTCTAAGCAACTTGGTGTCATCCCACTTCTTAGCATCGGTAAACAATTTCAGGTTAGTTAAGCAAACTTCCTAGCACCTTGCAAAGCAGGGGTGGCTCATGCCTTACCGAGGCCTAAGAAAAAAGTTCAAAAACGGTGCCCTTTTTTCGATTATTGTGGAAGTTTTTAGTAAAAGTGATCGACTGGATCATGAGTAAAATGAACTACTCCGTATTAACGAATGACTAAAATGAAATTGTCTACATATTTACGAGACGTTAAATGAAACTAATTACCTATATGAGAAGTAAAAAAGTGAAAGAAAAGAAAATTGGTAAAGATATATAATTTGCCAACTCTATATTGGCTTGTAAATTAAGTTAGCTATGTTATGTCAATATGTCATTTGCTACAACAGATACATCTAAAACCCCAAAAGGAACATAAAAATGAAACTATAACTTGTGTTACGTTCTATGCAAACTTAAATCCTTGAAAAGCCAATGTGGTCTCTTGCTATCTTGATTGAACAATGTACTT
>BQNB010058922.1:1435-37553 GCA_026074375.1 Tanacetum coccineum
TTAGAATAAAATCTTAATTAGTTGTCTTATGTTTTTCTACCTATTGTTTGAGTTATGTTATTTTGTTGCTTTTTCTATATGATCAATGTTCTGATAGAACAAAAAGAAAAGAATGATGAAGATAATGTATTTTCTGTTTTTTCTAGTGAATAATGTATTTTCTGTTTTTTCTAGTGAATGTTCTCATTTTATGTTTTTAGCTAGAGATCTGCTAAAAATTGATTTCATGAGTGTGCAAATTTGGGGCTTGCTCATTTTCAGCTTCTAACATATCGAAAATCATGCGTTTGCAACCTCCAACATCGTCAACTTCCATTGACTTAGAGCATTGACCAATCTCTTTTGGTTTACTTTTTCTTTCACCGTGAGCATACCAAGTTGTATAACCATGAATGAACCCGTTTGACCACAAATCATACTCAACCTCATGCCTCTCTTTAAACACCTTAATTTTGCACCTAGAACAAGGACACTTAATACGAAACACTACTTTACTCCCCAAAGTTCTAACTTCAACCACCTTTTTAATTGAAAACGCGAAATTGAGAAACTCGGACACCTTTGATTTGTAATAAGAACAAAGATGACCCTCACTGTTTCTTCTTTTGTACATCCATCCTCTATCCTTACTCGCCGACATCACTATTATGTATATAACTATTAACAGTATGATCATATGACAATCAACTATATTAATTTGAAGCATATGTCAACTAAACTAATTTCACATAAGATAGTGCAGTATCAACTAAAATAATATAGCACCAACAAAGTAATAACTAAGTTATTTTATATAAATTAAACATACAATACGATTAGCAACAAAAAGAATTATCAGAGACAATAAGATAAGAGATGCTAACATATATAATTTCATGTAAAACTTGACACTTGGCCAAATATCATAATGACATAGAATTATCAGAAGGTGGGTTGCCTGAACTTGAGGAATTCTTTTTTAATATCATAAATAAGTTGCTGTCCTAAATAGGATTATGAAAAGTTTAATATTACTGTCATAAATAAGTAATTTAGGTGTGGTGACGAGGGAGCCTCCGTTCAGATGGTCCTGTTTGCAGTAAAGGCTTAGGTGCATATTGGTTCCAAACTATTCTGTAATCATATGGAAAAGCTGTAACAAAGTTCGACTTCGATTATAACTTGTAGCATAACTACTCACGCTTACGCCGTGGTACACCTGGTTCTAAACGTGATATAACTTATAAGCTTAAGGCAGCTATTGTAGAAAACTCGCCTGTCACATTGACGTTTTAAAACTTAGACACTAGACTTGCCTATGGTTTTGAAAATGATAACCATAACCTAACCATAACCTAACCATAACCTAACCATAACCATCACAGCAACAATCACAATAGTTATAAATCGAACAAAATTAGGGCATAATTATTATTTCAATCACAGCAACAATCACATTAGTTATAAATCGAACAAAATTAAGGCAAAATTAGCAAAAATTAGGGCAAAAAAATATTTTAAAAAAATTAGGGGAAAATTAAACCTCGATGAGCTTAAACTACATGGAAGGTGGCGATGTGTTGACGGCAACGACGGACGGCGGCGGCGAACGGAGGCGAACGGCAGGCGATGTGGTTGATGGAACAGTGCGTGTGTGAAGTTTTAGAGGGAAATGAAATGGTAGATTTTAATAAGTTTCGAATTTTGTTTAAGTCTTTAAAATATGTGTGAAGTTTTAAATAAAAAAAACTTTTGAAACTTTTCGATGATTTTTGTGATTTGGATAAAAATAAATGTTAAGTTAGAAACTTTTGGAAGAATTTATATTACTTGTGGTGTTTATTGTTCGGGTAATACCTGAATAAACTGAAAACTGGAGTCGAACTGAATCGAAAACAACCAAATCGGATATTAATTTGTGACCGAACCAAAATTTTCAAAATTGAACCGAACTGAATTAGATATTTAGTGTTCGATTTCAGCTATGATTTTGGCAATCTAAACTGAACCAAATTTTAATAAGTTTGTATATGCAATTTAATAAGTGTGAAAGTGTCACGTTAATGTATATGCAATTTAATAGGTTTGTATTTTAATTGAAAGCGTCTGATTAGTTTTATAAAGTCTTTAAGAAATTTTAATAAGTTTTATAGAGTCTTTGAGAAATTTGAACTTAATGTATATGCAATTTATTTATGAACACTACTAGAAGGATTATATTAGAAGTAGGGACGGCAACGAGTCAGGTTTTGGGCGGGTTCATCCGTGGATATCAGTTATCCCCAATTAAATATTTTATGAAGAAAATAACGGGTATCAAGATTAAATCACACTAAAACCATGAACAAAACAAAACAAAGCACCTTATAATATATTTTAAAATTTTAATACCTAAATCCGTATCCAAACCCGTCAAACCGTCAGAGACGGACCTAACAAAAATTTAACAAGCAATGTATATGCATTTTACTTAACAAAAAGGATTATAAGTTACATGTAAACCAACTATTTGGAAAACTTTTTTTTTCTTATTAACTATTTGTATAAGAAAATTTGACTATTTGTACTATGGTTTTAAAAGATCACACAATAAAAATCATTTTTGTTAGATTATGAAATGGGCCAAATTTGAAACATGAGTTGACGGCACACAATAAAAGCCCAAAAGCTAATAAAAAATACACTAATACAAAATTTGAATATTTTGTGAGGAATTTCCGATGGAAAATTAAAAAGTACAAAATCCTTGGGATTCAGAACATTTCCAACGGATTAGTGACGAGTAAACATAAATGTCAGAATGTCGTCGGAAAATAGTCGGTAGTTATGTAAATTAGAGACGGATTTCCGACAACAGTAGTATCTCTCGGAAATCCGTCAAAAATCTGTCGGAAAAGCACAGTTGTCAGAAATCTGTCGGAATATTGCCGGTAATTAGCGACGGAATATATCCGTCGGAAAAATCTGTCGCTGAAAGTCCATTTTCTAGTAGTGTATTGTTTCGCCCTTCTTCACATCCAAGAAGAATTTGGATAGTGTCTTGATTGTTAAAAACATTTGGCATCAGATTTTTTGGAAAATTTTCGTGTTTGATAATATATGAAGTAGAGTAATTATACGGTTAACGCGAGCTGTTACCTTTAAATAACTGGAATATATCACCATAACATGTGTAATGCGTTACTTAAAAAGACAAAGGAATTGCTTTGGCTTGTACATTTGAGAACGAATATATTATTAGTGATACTTAAGCTCTACATTGTATTTTTGGAATAACAAGAAATTATATAAATCGAAAACAATTTTTACAATAAGGGCATTACAACGTTTCTTAAAATGATGAGTTTCACCTTCTTTGACAGTGGTGTTTATCATATCAGTAGCTTCTTGATTCGAACCCATAATGTTTATAATGACTTTCGATTGCACCAACTTGGCTATGTCCTCTTGACCATCAATTAGGATATATATGGCTAGTGTATACGACGAAATATACTTGCCCACATCATAGGTTTGTTCGTATGCAATTACGTTACGAAATAACAACTCAGAGTAGTAGTGGCTAACACAGAATGATGGCATACGCCCATGGTTTAGGATAAGTGTTTGTTTATTAGGTTTAGGATAAGTGTTAGGAGTGGTGTTATGATATGTATTGGAGTCATGTGAGATGATCTCATAAGTGTCTATTTAAGGTTTATCAATGAATCAATCAAGTTAAAGATCAAAATATCTCTAGTAATATCTCTAATTCTTCTCTCTATAGCTTGCACACGTTTGAAGTGGTGCTACTATCGATACAAACCTAAGAGGGTCGTATCAACTGGTGCTTTCATTGAGAGTCCTTGTTGAGAGGGCAAAAGTTACTGTTCATCGATCACTATTCACCGGAGTTAATGTTCACAGCGTACTGTTCATCGGCACTGTTCACCAGTAATTTTTTTTGAACTGTTCTTCGAGTTATTGTTCGCCGGAGTACTGTTCATGGCATCCGGCGGCAACAATCGGGACGTGAAAGACGCACTATCTAAGTTCTTGCAAATGAGTACAATGGCCGAATACCAGAATGAGTTGAGATACTTATAAATCGAGTAACGGGGATCTATGAATCTTTACTTAAATCATTTTATATTTTAAGACTTAGACTCGTTACAAATAGAACTGTTGAGGGCAAGGCCTACAACTTTAGGAGAAGCCTTCTCCTTAGCCCGTAACACCGAGGCCCGTTTTAAGGACGAAAATAATCAAGCAGTCGATAATAATGTAGGTGATCAAGAAAACCCTAACGTGAATGATAAACAAGAAGTGAAAAAGGCTGATGATCAAGATATCGAAAACGTTAAAGATGAAGAAGGCAAGAATGTTGAAGATCAACAAGTTTCCGAAGCGGATGATGATACCAACAATAATGATGTTGTCTATATGAGACAACCTATTGAAGATGAGGCCAGGTTTCTAGCTCATGAAATTGAATACCCTAATGATAATGAAAAGAAAGCAGATAACGGGAATAGTAAAAGTACACAAGAAAATGGGCCAGAAAAAATGAGGATGATGATCAGTCGTTTGCAAAAGAGGATTCATACTTATCTGGTGACCAATATTTTCTTTCAAAAAAACTATTAATGGATGAGGATGAGTTGAATTTGCTGCGTCCAGATTTTATGCGGAAGGAGTTTATTTCACAAACAGACGAGTTCATTATGTTAACTGAAGGTAAAATATTGGGTAAAACTAGTATGGTCCTTATGGATGATTTCTGTACAGATGAAGATCAACATGGTTCGGTACGATCAATTGGTGTCGCAATCAATAGTGATGTATCAGATTTTGGTAGCGATGTCCGGGACAGCGGGAGTTTGGGAGTATGTGAGCTTTGGAAACATCCTTTGTGTCTCATATCAAAACTATTATGTGGTTTAAAAACGAGTCCATATTTATTCAAGAAAGAATTTGGGATCCCAAAATCAAGATTTTTCAAGACAACACCTTGACGACAAGGTGGTTTTTGATGGGGTGGGGAGTGTTACACCTATGGTTTAGGATAAGTGTTGGAGTCGTGTTAGGATATGAATTAGAGTCATGTGAGATTATCTCATCAGTGTCTATTTAAGATTTTATAATGTAATTAATGAATAAATCAAGTTAAAGATCAAAATATCTCTAGTTCTTCTCTCTATCTTCTTAAGGAGCTTGCACACGCTTGAAGTGGTGCTACTATCGATACAACCTTAACAGGGTCGTATCAATAGGCTTTCCACATAACTAGGAAAACCATATAAACCTTCACTGTTCAAGTTTCATTGCCAATACCCCACTTGCATCATGATTGGGCTTAAAGGCACACTCCTACCTTGTCCAGTTCCTGGGTATCATGGATGATTACAGGTGAAAATCCTGATGCAATAGTACCTTTTGGTTGGGAAAATTTATGATAAAGATCAGGAGTCGTATATGCGCCAACATATCTGATTCTCAAGGCTTAGCTAAATGGAACGCCAACTGTCAGTACTGGATAGATAAGTTCAGTAAGAGAGGCTGTTGATTCAGATATTAAAAATAGTGGACTCAAAGAGATCGTTAAGTACAAAGAATGGAATCTGGTTTTCAGCAGCAACAAGTCCAAGCATATAGACTGGGAAAGCAAAGGATTTACAAGATTGCTTAGAAGTTTTTTACAAAATTATAGTATGAAACAACATCATTTTTGCCAGTTGAACGTCACTATATGCCCTCATCCCAATATATCATGCCCTAATATGGTCTATCAAAGCATTCACCTTTCGTAAACATGCGTCTAATGTTTGCTCTCGAGGGAAATTACCTACACGAAACAATAGATCGTGCAGATAAACCCTTTTTAGTCCTTCTATTTCCTTCACATTATCATCTTCATGGTGCAGAGGTCCAATATACACCACCCTAGGAGTAAAAGACTTTGGGCTGAGATTTCTGAGAGATTGATGATGAAAATCGATTAGTACTAATATTGTTTCACCCTTCTTTACATCCAAGAAGAATTTGGATAGTGTCTTGATTGTTAATAACATTTGCCATCTGATTTTTTTAGCAAATTTCGTGTTTGATAATATATGAAGTAGAGTTCATTGTAATCTTGCTAGGAAAATATGGAAAGATGTCTTGCTTTGGTGGAAAGTTGACAACGTAAACGTCTTGAGCCTTCTTGAAGCAATTATGAACAAAGTTAACCTCCCTCCTCCTCTTTCTACCCTCTTTAATGCGTTGGTCAAAACAACGCTATGGTTCCTTTGGCGATATAGAAATGAGTTCGCTTTTGCTCCTAAAAGACCGAATATAGGACTCCTCTTCAACGACATTAAGCTTTTTTCTTTCAATTGGATTGCTAATAGGCATAAGAAAATTTCCATTAATTGAGTTGATTAGTTTGATAATCCTTGTAAGTTGTAACACTCTTCCAATCCATATGTAATTGCTTTTCTTTGCTCCCAACCCCTTGCTAAGATTTTAATTCAAATTTGTCGTTAAAAAAAGAATAATACAATTAATGCGAGCTACAAAACATGCAATTGCTACCTTTCAATAACTGGAATCAAGATAACATGTTTAATGCATTACTTTATAAAGACAAAGGAATTGTTTTGGCTTGTATATTTGGGAATGAATATATTATTAGTAGTAAAAATTATGAATCCAATCACAACACCTCTATTAAATCACCCAACCAACCACCCATTTGGTGATTTATTACTTAATCAAATGCTATAGTTGATGAGTCCACAACTGTGTGCTCACCTTATAATTATAAGATAATAGTATTGTCCTCAAACAAGTTCAATGCTCGAAAGATACAACAACACACTTACAAGAATTCCTCACTATAAACACTCAATGAAACCCTAACAATACCAGACTAAAGATCAAGACGATCTAAGCAATACCAGACTGTGAAACCCTAACGAGAGAGAGAGAGATAATCGAATCTTGTGAGAGAGAGATAACAACTTGAATGAATGAACCCTAGAGTTGGGAAAGGGAGCTTATACAGGCTTAATATTTTCACTTTAGCCCCTGATAATTTGATAACCTGCTAAACAGAACCAAACATACACAAAACACCAAACTGTTAGAAATAAGTGCAAGAATAACCCCTGTACTTTAACCAAACAATGAGACTGCACAATGCAGTCAATATTTCCAACACCCCTTTTTAGGCTCATGGTTAAACATATCAACAAGCCTGAGCTTTTTACAAAACTCAGTGTGTTGAGCAATACTCAAACCCTTTGTAAAGATATCAACAACATTATTAGCTGAACCAACTTTCAAAACTTTAACAACACCAGAAGAAACTTTCTCTCTAACCAAATGAAAGGTCAATCTCAAAGCATCTATACTCAGACTATGCATAAAACCTAGAAATGGTTGCTTGTTTCTTACTTTTCAATGAAACTAGATTATTACACAGATATAAGCAAAAACCAAAAATAGATTTTCTAGTTTTAGGGCATTTAGCCTAATCTGCATCAGAATATGCATGCAGACTAAGACTTTTACCCTTATAGAATTGAACCCTTATACAAGGAGCATTTTTAAGATATCTAAGCACTCTTAGAGCAGCAATAAAGTGAGATTGAAGAGGAGCATGCATATGCTGACTCAAATAATGCACAACATAAGATATGTCAGGTTTAGTAATAGACATATATATAAGTTTGCCAACAATTTTTTGATATTCAGACATATTAGACAAAAACTTATCATTATCAGACTCCTCATGATTAAGCACAACATTCTGCTGCAAAGGAGTAGCAGCAGGTTTACAGGCTAACAAACCATATTCATTCAACAATTCAAGATAATACTTCCTTTGGGACAAACACAGACCATCTTTATTTTCTAAAACCTTAATTCCCAAAATATATTTCAATAAACCAAGATCTTTAATTATAAACTTGGAACTTAAAAACTTTTTGAATTTTTCAATTTCATGCTCATTATTCCCAATAACCACAATATCAGAATGGCAATGAAAACACCATTCTTACTTTCTACATTTAGGGAATAGTCATTTTTACTTTGCACAAAACCATTTTCAACAAGAGCAGTAGTTAATTTCTCATTCCATTGCCTAGGGGCTTGCTTGAGCCCATACAAAGACTTAATCAACTTGCAAACTTTGGTTTCATTATTATCATTATAACCAGGAGGTGATTCCATGTAAACTTCTTCATTGAAATCCCCATATAAAAAAGCATTATTTACATCAAGTTGATAAAGAGGCCAATCATATTGAATAGATAAAGAAATTAAGCATCAAACAGTGACCATTTTAACAACATGACTGAAAGTTTCTTCATAATCAATACCCTCTCTTTGGCTATAACCTTTAGCCAAAAGTCTAGCCTTATACCTATCAATTTCACCAGAAGACTTATACTTGATTTTCCAAATCCATTTACATCCTATAGCTTTTCTTCCAGGAGGAAGATCAGCAAGAACATAAGTATTGTTTTTATGTAATGCTTCCATTTCAAGATTCATGGCCTCAATCCAGTTAGGATTTTGAGAAACCTCATGAAATGTCTTAGGCTCAGAGGACTTATTTAAAGTAGTAGAAAAACACAAATTACTACTAGAAAGATTAGCATAACAAACATTACTTTTCAAAGCCATACTTCACATTACTACAAACAACATAATCATTAAACTTGGCTGGCAAAACCTTTTGCCTGGTAGACCTCCTCAGAACAGGTGATGTTTCTAAAACATTGGAAGGACCCTCGCCATTTTTATTTGTCTGACCACTACCATAAGAGGTGACATTTTCTCCTATTTGGGTTGCAACATTTATAACTTCATCCTCAACTATGTTCTCATAGTCATCAAAAGTCATCCAAGTGTTACCTTCCACATTAGAAGAGTCCCCCTCTTCATCATAGGGTCTTTCAGGACTTTGGACATCCAAAAAGTTTAAATTGTTTATCTCAGAATCACCTAAACCATTTAGGTGTGTATTAGTTTCATTTAAAACATTTGCAGACTCATTTGAAGATCTCATTTTGAAAGGAAAAATGTTCTCATAAAATTTTACATCTCTTGAATATAACATATTTTTACTATCAAGACCATACAACTTATAAGCTTTTTTATACTAGAAAACCCAATCAAAACACATTTTTCAGACCTGATACTAAATTTATCACTATTGTTTAAAACTGTAGAGTGACAAAGACATCCAAAAGACCTGACATGAGAGAGACCTGGGTCCTTACCATACACTAAAAAATAAGGGGAAACACCATACAAGACCAAGGAGGGAAACCTGTTAATCAAATATACATCAGTTAAAACACATTCAGGCCACATAGACAAAGGGACCCTTCTGAAACATAAGACTCCTAGCAACATTTAATAGGTGTCTATGTTTCCTTTCAACAATCCTATTTTGCTGAGGAGTGTAGGAACAAGAAGTTTGATGAATGATACCCAAATCATTAAACCGATTAGACAATTGATTATTAACAAACCCAGTTCCATTATCTAACCTTATTATTTTAACTTTTTTTTCTAAACTGAGTAAAAATAAGTTTTATAAAACTTCAAATATACTCCCCTACTTCTGTTTTAGACTTAAGCAGATAAACCCAAACAACTCTGCTAAAGTCATCAACAAGAGTAAGAAAAAACTTATACCCATCCTTACTAACCACCCTATAAGGACCCCAAACATCACAATGAATGATATCACCAACAACATTAGACTTATGATCACTTAAGAGAAATGGATCCCTAGTCTGCTTAGCCTTGTGACAGATGTCACAAGGAGATATGTGATCACTTTTAGAAAACCCTAATTTTTTTACCCAAAATGGACAGAACTTGATCAGCAGGATGACCAAGTCTGCAGTGCCACAACTCATTAGAAACATGACAAACAAACACACAATTACTCTTAGCAGTAATACACTCACCAATCTTATATAAGTCAAACAAGTAAAGGCCACCAGTCTCACTACCAGTCCCCATAATTTTGCCCTGATTCAAATCCTGAATATAACATTTATGCTCATTAAAACCAACAAAGAATTTACTATCCTTAATCATTTTATTCAAAGCTAAAAGACTGACATTATACTTAGGAACAACAAGAACATCAAAGAAAACAATACCACTAGTTAATCTAAGACTGCCAATGGCAGTAATCTTAGCAAGAGTACCATTGGGATGACCAACAGTAAGCATGTCCACAATGTTGAACATATCCTTAGGAATCAGTCATGTGCTGATTAGCACCAGAGTCAATGATCCAACCCAAAGTCACATTATACATATAAGATTTAGATTTAGCACAAAAGAATTTTTCAAAATTCAAATTGAAGAACACATTGTTGTTATAAAAGTTGGGCAACTTGAAAGACACATTATTATTAAATAAATTGAGTGCTTTAATACTTTACAAATATACAGTTTGAAGGGTATTCCCTCAAAAAAAAGATTGAGAAGTTTCATCATCTGGTACATATAGTACAATAAAAGAGAGAGAACCAGAGACTAAGAACATAAAGATGACTTAAATCACTATTTCCTTTAATCTCTTATTATTTTCTCAGACATTTACTAGACAGATTTGGATTTCTTTTAAACCAGTAGGGTAATCCAATAAGCGACATAACATCAACCATAATAAGACCATAAGTTAAGGCCCATAATTCTAACATTGCATATTAGGATTAGGTCATTTATTAGCATTAGTTTTTATTATTATTGTTTACCCTACCTATTAAAATTTTGTATTATTGTTGGATCTTAACAACAAAAGGAGCAAGTTGAGACTTATTAGTACCATAACCACCAAGATGAAGTCCCCTATGGGATTCTTCCATGGATACAACATAGAAGGCATCATTTACATTAGGTAAAGGATCCTTAGCTAAGATAGTACTCCTAATGGGTTGATAAACATCACCCATTAAGAATTGCATTAATCTAATAAGTTGAGTGTGCTTAACACTTCCAGACTTAGCATCAGTACAAGCAATTCTACCTTCACAAACACAAGCTGGTAAGATGGTCAAGATGTCAAATTATCTCCATAGAGAGTTTAGCTTATGATAATAGTCAGGAACAAATAAGTCTCCTTGTTTTAGATTATTAATTTTATGCATTAGGTTAAAAACAATAGACCCATCCATTTTATCATAAGTGTCTTTTAATTCAGTCCAAACTTTAGAAGCAATTTCAGAATAAACTTAACCAACATATAGTTCTTAAGATAAAGACCCAATAATCCATCCTAAAACAATATCATTGCATCTTTCCCACTGTTAAGAAAGAACAACACTACTCTCTTATTTAACACAAGTACCATCAATAAAACCTTTTAAAGCAATTTTTATAGCAGTAGCCCACACCTTATAATTTTCAACCCCAACAAGTTTTACATTAACAATAACCAGAATAGAATTATCATTAGACTGAAGATACAAAGGATTACTAACATCAAGATTAGTAATCAATTCAACAGACCCAAATGGCTCACCAATAGCCATAATAACATATAATCAAAGAACAATAAAGAACAAATGGAAGCATATAGAAACAAATAAACTAGACAACTAAATAAGAGCAAACAACCAACAAACAGAAACAAGATCAAAAAACCACTTAGTCAATCGAAAGTTCCTAGGCTTCCTTGCCACTTTAGTGGTTAGGTCAAGGGCAGACAACTGATTAAGTGAACAAGAAAGAATAAAAAACCTCAAGAAACCAATTAAACAACTAATCTTAACCCACAACTTCGTAATAGTCCCTCTACCTATCAACTTGCATTCTAAGACATAAATAAAGAACAAGAAATTAAAAAAAAGGGCGAGAGAGGTGTTACAGAGCACACAACACCTACCAAACCAATGGCAGAAGATAATTACTCCCCCTTTTTGATTCACTTAGTCAAGAAGAGAAAGAATACACAAGAATAAGCCAGGAATCACCAGAGATCAAAACCCTCAAATATGAAAAATTAGGTTTTGAAGAGAAAACCCTAATTTATCAATTCAAGCAATTAACCACCATAAAACCAAGATCCAACCACCAGAAATCAATCCAAACCACTTAGAACTAAAAAAACAGAAAACCCTAATTTTTTTCAATCGATCAATAACAATAATCAAGGTGACTGCTGCTCTGATACCATGTAAAAATTATGAATCCAATCACAACACCTCTACTAAATAACCCAACCAACCACCCATTTGGTGATTTATTACTGAATCAAATGCTATAGTTGATGAGTTCACAACTGTATGCTCACCTTACAATTACAAGATAAAAGTATGGTCCCTAAACGAGTGCAATACTAGAAAGATACAACAACACACATACAAGAATTCCTCACTACAAACACTCAATGAGACCCTAATTATTATACACGAATTCCTCACAACAAAAACACAAACTCAATTAGACCTAGTCCTAGACAAATACCATACTAAAAGTCAAAGAAGAAAAAACCACAACGTAACACACCAAGCAACGCAATACCCTAGCTTACGCACCAGAACAAATCCTCACCGACGATATTGATCAACGCCATACCCTACATAGCAAACCCAACAATCATGCACTGATCTAATAAACTCCACTATTCAGTTAGATCTAGAAAAACAACTATATGTTCGTGAATATACATAATGTTCCAATATCACCCCACTCGTTATCCACACTGGAAAGGTAGCAAATCAAGGTTTAAAAAATATCTGCTAAACTAACAATCATGCCCTGAAGACAGTGAATATATATATAAAGTAAATAAACCTGCTAAACAGAAACCCAACCATAAACAAAAACGGTGCACCGAACAATTATAAATAAAAGGGGGGGGGTGCTAAGACTAACCCCTTGTACTTTAAAAACCAAATGGAAAGAAACAAAGCAGAACGCAAAAATACACACATGCCAAATCATAATAAAAAACACGCCACGCAACCCAACCACCCCTACCCCACCCACCTTCCCTGGACTACCCGCCGCACCCCCCTTCCTCCCCCTGATAATTTGATAACCTGCTAAACAGAACCAAACATATACAAAACACCAAACTATTAGAAATAAGTGCAAGAATAACCCTTGTACTTTAACCAAACAATGAGACTGCACAATGCAGGCAATATTTCCAACATTAATGATAAGCTCTACATAGTATTTTTGAAATAATAAGAAATTATATAAATAAAAAACAACTTCTACAATAAGGGCACTGCAAACTTGGTTTCTTAGAATGATGAGTTTCACCTTCTACATCGACACCCCATTAGCTATAGAGCTAAAAACTATCAACCTTAAATAATCATATTCACCGTTGAGCCAACATTGCCTAGAAAATTATAAGGAACTAATCTATAGATGATCATACCCCAGTTGGAGATTTGAGAGCCATCATTGTGATTTACTCAGGAACAAAATGGTTTATCAGGTTAAGCTCCAATACAAATACAAAAGGTGCAGGCGCAAGCTCCTATGAGCTAACTACGTGTAACATATAATGCTTTGCTATATGATTTCTATAACTTTAAACTGCCAAAAAATCAATTAAAATCACTTTTAATTACATTCCATCATGCCAGAACCTGTCAAACACTTTCAATCTTCTCAAAGTCGCAATTTGAAAAAAGAGCTATGTTTGTGCTCATTCCTTTCGGGTGATCTTAATCCTAACTATATGTGACTGATATTAGATAGCTTTTGTTCATCTCAATTCATACTTAATATTATCCCTGTACTTAACTAGAAAAAGGAAAGGCAATATATACAATTGTAAAACATGTGTTGTGGAATAAAACAAAGATCGAAATAAAAGAAGCTAAGCTCAGTAGAACATGGGTAAAAGGAAAAGAAGAGAATTCTTGCAAAGGAACAAGTGTCTAAGAGAAGATTTTATACTAACAATGTGATTCAGGATGTTTACTAAGTAGGTATTAAAAAGTTAAAAGATTGGCACCTTAATGTGCATGCTTTTGAATCTTTGCTAACTTAAGACAATTGATTACTTTTAATCTTGGTGTCACATATTCTTACTATTTAAAATGATCTTGCTACGGCGCTACCTGAAGCTTTCATGGTAAATATGAGTAATTAATAATGTAATGTAACATAATCTTAACAGGCAACATCATACATTGTTTATCGGGGGTCGTTGTCCTTTTGGTTCTTAATTAGATGCTGACTTGAACATGTAACCGGTGATGCTAATAGCATTTCATGTATATGATCAAGTTAGACTCAAAATGTTGATATCTCAAGACTAAAGTAATTTATGTTCTATATCGGCATCTAACACGAATCACTTTTTAAATCTTCCATGATCATAAGTCATAAGCAAGGTAAAATCTTGCTCTTCGGTCAAAGCTAGTGTAGGTTCCTTGGGACTGAGTGCCATGTCCTTCGAGTACCTACACAAGTAACAAGAGCACGTTAGAACGAGAATTGCTAGAACCACATAATGTTTAAAAAAACTTATAGACACTTGGACCAATTATTACATTTTTTTCTCCACTAACTCTTTATTTTATGACAAATCATATTGTTACACCTCATTTTGTGAAAATTCTTTTAAAGAAATTATGTTGATATAGCATTACTCCATTAGAACTTGCCCCGGGTTTAATCCCAGGACCAAAGTTCTGGCGCGAGAATGAGTATCGGGCGATTACAGGGAGTAAGTGTATAATAAACGAGAGTAAAGTGTGTGTGTGGTTAGTTGAGAATGCAATAAATGTTCTTGGGGTATTTATACCACCCCAAGAATGTATACCTGATAATGACGTCTTACCTGTAAGCTGACTAGTAGGGAGTCAGGCTATGGACAACTGGTCCATAGGAGATCCCTTGGATAAAGGAAAGACCCATTGGGTAAAGGGTCCTTCGATTGTTTCCTTTGGCTAACGAACGTACCTTTCCGATATACGGGACATATACACGAACACACATCATCTCGTTCCTCTTTTCATTTGGTTTTATCTCACTATTACTCTTCCCTTTCTTTCTTTACACATTTCTTCTTCTTCGATATGAATTACACGTATGACTTAATATTTCCCCATGTGAAGCCCGGGCCGGTTATGATCATATCCTAAATAGCAAGTAATAATAGAGTAAACTACAAAATACATTTATGTTACAAGCAAAAAGACAAAAATACTCTTCATGTTAGAACCACCTTAGCAAATTACAAGAAAAAAATTTTGTCATTCGTCGATAGGGATATATATTATCTAACATTTATTGACGAGATGTCACAACTTTTCTAACACGGATGTAAACTGTGAAATTTGACAAACCATAGGGATGTATTTTAGAGTTTACTCCCTTTTTTTTCTTTCTCTTTTTCTTCTTCATAGCTAAATGAAACTAATTTGTGATACCACTAATTGGTAAATAAAAATGAAACAAACAAACAAAATTTACAAACGAAGTGGAAGCTTTATTAAAATTATCAAACCAATACAATACCAAATTCAAAGGTACCAAACACAAATTTCTAATTCAAATGTATACATAATTCTAAAACTATCAATAAATTAAATTAACTGTCATAAACTAGTTTCCTAATTGTAAACGAACTCAAATACCAATGTAGGACAAGTCACACAAAATTACCAAACCATGCTTATAGTTTAAGTCACGTTTCTAACCGGCACTAATTCCTCAATGATGGCCATTTGATTTTGTTACTACTTATATGAGGTATAAACAGAAGATTGGATACCATTAGCTATATATATGTTAGATTTACACCAGGCAATCTTAATTAATTGATTATTTGACTGGTTGATGCGAAGAATACATGGTTTCCTCCTCACCTGGCTAGCTAATATGAAAGTGGTCAATGAATCCATTTATTTTAGCAGCTTTGCATGCATTGGACTAAGCTTCATCAAAAAGTCAAAGCAAAAATATATATATAAGCTATTTCAGCTATATCACACTCGACACATAACATACAAATTATGAAAGATGTGCGATTGTGAAACATGTGTTGTGGAATAAAACAAAGGGTGAAAAGAATACCGGTAAAAGTGAAAGAAGCTAAGAAGGTTAGTTCTTAAAAAGCAATTAAATGTGCAAGAGAAGCAAATATTGACAATGTGATTAAGGATGACTTAATTCCTTGTTAAAATATATATCTGATCCACATGAACAAAGAAACATTCAATGGCACATTGACACTCGCCGAAATTAAACTCCAATTAAAATATGTAAATTACATGGACATGGGTCACTTCTTAGTTAACACACGAAAATAACATATATTTTTTCGAATTGCAAACCACACATACATAATCTATAGATTCTCACATAACCAAATAAACCACACATTTGTCCCTGACAAGACTTGAAGCCAACGACTTGGTTGAGGACATAGTTTCACATGTGATACCGCTAAGCCAATGGCCCGTACGTGGTCAGTTAACAAAACATATAGCAGCTGGAGGAAAAACAAACACCTTAAAAGTTGAAAGTTTAGCGAAGTGAGATTTCAAATTAATGCTTAATGGTGAAAATGGTCTGAACCACGGTAAGACCAAAAAGGATCATTCCAGCAAATAGAGCAATGATACTCCATGGACTATTGAAATATCTGCGCCTCAACCACATAATATTTTTTGGCCAGTAACCCTCGTGGTAGCTAACCAGTTGTGTCAATACATCCACGTAATAGAAATCTGTCACTGGAACTTCTTTGAGAATGCTGTTTATCACTTCAGCAGCTTCCTGATTCGAACCCATAATGTTTATAATGACTTTCGATTCTACCAACTTGGCTATGTCCTCTTGACCGCCAATTAGGATATCCATGGCTAGTGCATACGACGAAACATACTTACCGACATCATAGGTTTGTTCGTATGCAATGAGGTTGCGAGCAAACAACTCATAAAAGTGGTTAATACACATTGTTGGCATTTTGATCACAATAGGCTTTCCGCATAACCAGGAAAACCATGCAAACCTTGACCGCTCAAGTTTCATGGCCAGTCTCCAACTTGCATCTTGATAAGGCTTAAAGCTCACCCCGACCTTGACCAGTTCTAGGGTATCGTGGATTATTGAAGGTATAAATGCTGATGCTATGGTACCTTCAGCTGGTTGGTAACATTTATGATAAAGGCCAAGAATATGATCAGGAGCTATATATGCGCCACTAGAGGGGATGTATTTTCTTAAGATTGGGGCAAAGGGATTGCCAATTTCCAGTACTGGGAGGATAAGGTCAGTGAGAGAGGCCGTTGGATCAGATTTGAAAACAGTGCACTCGTAGATATCGTTAAGAACAAAAAAGGGAATCTGGTTTTCTACCAGCAGCAAGTTGAGACGTGTAGACTGGGAAATCAAAGGATTTACAATACCTAATTTAAACTTGTAACTAATTTCTAGTATGAAACAACTATCCATTACCATCATTTTAGCAAGTTGAACGTCACTATATGGCCTCATCCCAATATACCGTGCCCTGATCTGGTCTATTGAAGCATTCACCTTTTGTAAGCATTCGTCTAATGTTTGCTCTTGCGGGAAACCTACACGAATTAATAGATCGTGCAAATAAATCCTTTTTTGCTCTTCCATTTCCTTCAGATTCTCATCTTCATGGTGCAGAGGTCCAATAGACACCACCCTAGGAGTGAAAGACTTTGGGCTGAGATTTCTGAGCATACTAGGAACCATGGAGATTGATGATGAAAATCGGCTAGTACTAATATTGTTTCGCCCTTCTTCACATCCAAGAAGAATTTGGATAGTGTCTTGATTGTTAATAACATTTGCCATCAGAACTGTTAGCAAAATTTTGTGTGTAAAAAAATAGAGTTCACTACAAGCTAGAAAAGATGCAATTGTTATCTTTTTAATAGTGACTGAAGAATCAAGATAATATGTGTAACGCATTACTTGATAGAGACAAGACAAAGGAATTGTTTTGGCTTGTACATTCGAAAACTATTAACCTTAATCAATTTTCACCATGGAGCAAACATAGATGAATGTTGCTTTGAAAATTATAAGGAGGTAATCTATAGATGATCATACCCAATTTGGTGATCTGAGAGCCGTCATTGTGATTTACTCTGGACCAAAATGGTTTATCGGTTAAGATCCAATACAAATACAAAGGTGTAGGCGCAAGCTCGTGTGAGCTAACTATGTGTAACATATAATGCTCTGCTGTATTTGAGGGATTTCTATAATTTTAAAATGCCAAACAAACAATTAAAATCACTTTTTATCACATTCCATCGTACCAAAACCAGTCGAACACTTTCAATCCCTCAAAGTCGCAATTTAAAATAAAAAAAAGAGCTATGTCTGTGCTCATTCCTTTCAGGTGAAACATGTGTTGTGGAATAAAACAAAGGGTGAAATAAAAGAAGCTAAGCTCAATAGAATATGGGTAAAATGAAAAGAGAATTTTTGCAAAGGAACAAGAGTCTAAGAGAAGATTTTATAGTATTTGACAACGTGATTCAGGATGTTTGCACAGGAACAAGTGTCTAAGAGAAGATGGATCAAAATAATAAACTTGATAAACTTAGCCATCTTTCAAACACACCAAAGGTGGTGGTTTTGAATAACTCATAATATTACCACTCAAATACCCATAATAATGTTAGTCCATATTTATGTATAGGGGCTGAATGTATTTTGTATAGATCTATCCTACCATTGTAATTTACCAAGCTTACAAATAATTCTCTTTTTTAAACTGAACACACGCTTAAAAGGGTATTTTAGTCATTTTATCTCTCCCAAAGGACCTAAAAAATTGGAACTAAACCTTAAAAATACGGACTGTTTTTGCAATTTCGAAATTCAACGCACCAAATTTGCAATTTGGTCAAACCACACGGACCATTTTTGCAATTTACTCTTCCTTTCAGGTGAAACCAAGGTTATAAACAGCGTGAGACGTGGCGTGGCGGCTTGGTCAAGCCTCACGCCTTAGAAGCCATGACGAGTTATGGCGTGACTTAAAGCGGCACAAAATATGAAAATATTTATAAATTTATATATTTATATATTTACTCGTATATCATATTTTAAATATATTGAGCTTACAAAAAGTGTCATAAATAAGGAAATAAAGTAAATAAACTATATTTGCATGTAATCTTTTTCATTTTTATAATAAACAAACGATTTTTATCGAAATTAAATTAAAAAAGCCTCCACGCATCACAATATATCGCGTCTTATCACGTTTTTTCACTCCTCCTCGCATGTCAAGCCTTAAGCATAAGCCTTTGTTTATTGCGTAGCGTGGAGGTCGCGCCTCACGCTTTTGCGAGGCCTTAACGGCGTCATGGCGCGCCTTTTAGAACCATGGGTGAAAGATGTGTTGTGGAATAAAACAAAGGGTGAAATAAAAGAAGCTAAGCTCAATAGAATATGGGTAAAAGGAAAAGAAGAGAATTTTTGCAAAGGAACAAGTAACAAGAGAAGATTTTATATATGACAATGTGATTCAGGATGTTTGCACAGGAACAAGTGTCTAAGAGAAGATTGTATTCAAATATAAATGTTTGGTTATCGCGTTTGATAATTGAAGATGGATCAAAATAATAAACTTGATAAACTTAGCCATCTTTCAAACACACCAAAGGTGGTGGTTTTGAATAACTCATAATTCCCACTCAAATACCCATAATAATGTTAGTCCATATTTATGTATAGAGGCTGAATGTATTTTGTATAGATCTACCCTACCATTGTAATTTACCAAGCTTACAAATAATTCTCTTTTTTAAACTGAACACATGCTTAAGAAAAAATCATAAGGACTTTACATGAAATATGTTGCTAGAATAAGAATTGTAAGTCCCAAATAATACGTCATTATGGAAATATAACACTTATCAAGTAAATAACACATGTAATAACTTTTCAATCGTGTAATGCTTTATTGATATAATCAAAGTATTAAAATGTGTTATGGATCGCACAAGTTGAATGACAATGTAAGATTACCCTTCGAACAAGTAAACTTGACAAAGTATCAAGTTTACAAGCGAACTTAGCTGATAGGATCGGCGGACTAATGTGTAAGTTCGACAAAGGAGTAAATGCCAATAATAATAACAATAAAAGCGATGGCATTTACTCCTTACAGCATTCTCTATTTGTAGTGTTTCTGAACCGACATATACATTCATACCCTATTTGGGCTAAACTTGGGCTAAACTTACACAATGACCCCCTAGACTTAATATTTATAGACTAATATGGATACTAAAAATAACAATTTCCATCTTAGTACCATATTAGCCTATACCGATACTCAGCAAATTCAACCTATGCTGGAACCTCGGACCAGGGATAACCTTTGATAAGGCACTTGTAGCAATACCCGCTACTATCTTTAGCTCAAATCCTAACTCTGTTGCGAGTCCCTTTGGCCAAATAGCCTCCTTTGCAGCATCCGTAAGTGTCATATACCCCGCTTCAGTTGGCGACAAAGCCATCATGTGCAACATCATAGCTTCTCAGCTTCCTGCACATCCTTGTATCATCAACCCGTACCTTGTGATTGATCTACCCATGACAGTGATCGATCTTCCCATGGTGTAGTCAAAATCAACAAAAACCTGTACGTCTGTCTGTAATCCACGATCAAACTTATCCAACATACCCACATCTGCGATGCTATGTCAAGTCTCGTGCAGACCATCTAATACTCCTGGATTCCAACCGCATATATTATTGACCACTTACCATTCTTTTCCACATCACATTCCCCTGATAGACTACCATCCAACGACAATATGAAGTGTCCCTCTAAAAAAGTCCGTACCAACTTCCTATTGTAAAACCTGGACTGCGACACCCTCAAAGTTTTACCACTCTGATCCCTAACGATCTCTATACCAAGTACATTTTCCCTTGCTTTATCCAACAAACCCTTGGTAGCCCAGATCTCAGCCTTGCATCGGCAAGAAAAACCATATCATCTATATATAGAAATAGATGTATGAACATACCTGGTGTATACTCCCAGTAATAGCCATCATTGTCGTTAGTTTATTTCCTGCAACTGTTGCTGAGCACATACACATCTGACCGAGCATCCATATCTTCTTTTAATCTAGTTTTCCACTTGGAAATCACCTCACAAACAACTGCATCATTGAAAGTCAATGACTCATGTGCATAAATCTTCTCTGCTTCAGCAACTGCAAAAGCAGCCTCATCAACTGCAAAAGCAGCCTCGTTACTGTCTTCTCTATATGTAACACCTCCAAATTACGATACAAAAAGGAATACAACATTTGGGGTGCTACTTCCTAATACATGCACACGAGTCCCAGTAAACGTTTAAAGATACGTTTATAAAACACAATTTCATTTATTGGAAAAATCAGAGTTACATAGGTCCCAATACCATTATAGAAATTATTTCTAAAAGTTACAACATGACTTGATTTCTAAAACACTTGTTTAGTTTATGACTACTCAACTTCACCGAGACAAACCACCGTAAGCTTTAGTAATTAAGTGGAGTAAGTGGGGGGGTGGGGGGAGGGAGGGGGGGGAGTTGGGTTGGGGGGGGGGGGGGGGGGGGGGTGGTGGGGTATTGGTGGGTTGGGTGGGTTTGTTTGTTGGGGGGGCCGTTTAGGTATTATCAAGTGTTGCAACAGATTAGGGGGTGGCGTCGTGGGATATGCCAGTATCTCTCATGGCAAGATTAAATCAGGCTTGATTCCAGCCATCAACAGCAATTAACCTGAGATACATGCTTAAAAACGTCAACAAACTTGAGTGAATTCATAGAGTTACAATTAACACATAAAACGCATATTTTGGGTTCCACAAAACGTATAACGTTGGCTCGTAAGTCAAGTTATAAAAATATTGATTTCCAACTAAAGAGCCCGTGTACCAAAACTTAACACATTAATCCCGTAGGACGAAATCATGTCCGAGAAGTATGCCACTTCTCCTAATACTAACCACAAAATGTCCGTTTGACAGGGTGGTCCCAACGGATTCAAACAACTCCACCAACCCGGACAGGGTTCAAACCCAATATATCTATTTAATACATTACTTTCACCAACACATGGTAACTAACGGTCCGACACATCAAAAAGCATATACTTAGTAGTGAAGGAATCATATTCAAGTATCAAAATAGTTTGCGTTTAATTTCACAAAAACAAGCAATATATCCCCCTCGCGGAGTTAAAAACAATTAAAACTTTAATAGCGAGGCTATGAACTCACCTTGCTCGAAGCCGAAGATTAAATAACCGAAACAATTCACGAAAAATCAATGAACACGATCACGACCTATAATTTATGTCGCTCGGTTACTATTCCGAAAAGTATAGTCAGCGATGTGTACATCATATCAACAAAATCATATATATGGTATATATATATATATATATTCTATATATAATATATATAATAATATATATATAAATTATAATAATATATATATATAATATTCGGAACCAAGAAATCACTTTACTTCATAATTAAGAACAAGAAATTAAGGAAGGAGATGAGAAGAATTGTAGAAAGAGAGAGTGAGAGAAAGTAGAGAGAGAAACTAGAAGTTTACTTGCAAAATGAAAGTTACAAATGACCAACCTCCCTCACTTTTCTTGAGGAGGTGTATATGTATTAAAAAACTAAAAGCTACTTAGCCTTTAGTCTTTTTCTACTGGCCAGGCTCTGGGATTACTTTGGGCCTTTCGCCTGAGCACGTGACTGGTTAGCTTACATTTAAGAGCGCCGTTGACCCTCTAGCCTATTACAACGAATATGTAATTAATGACCGAGACCTAATATAATTAATGAACAAACTTCCATTGTTCGACTCAATAATGAGGCTAACAATCTCCCGAAGTGATTTTTTATTGTGACACTCCTTCGTGAGATCAATGTAGATAGCTTTTGTCGTTAAGCCTTGTGATACTTTTGTCTCTGTCTACGTTTTAGGCTGTTCCTTCATGCTTTTTTGGGATCTTAGATCTTTAGCCCTAGTCATTGTCTTTTGACTTTGTCTTTTCGTTCCGAGATCTTTAAATCTTTATCCTTCCGTCTTGATCGTCTTTGCCACCATGTGCTCTTGTGTCATTGACCAACATCTCATACTTTGCATCATCTTGAATGCTTGCTTAACAATCTCCCTTGATTAGACATAGATATCTTGAAGAAAGATCTTGTATATCATAGTTTGTGGGGAAGTCTTTGTCTTTAATTCTTGAGCTTCATTGATTCTTGAATCTCAGATGCTTATAGATCTCCTTTGTATTTGAGCATGTAGCATTTGGTATTGAATCTGACTTCAGCATAGAATAAGCATCACCATCTCCATCTTTATGTATACCTGAAATAAAACAGTTTGCAATAAAGCGTGTGGACAATGTGCTTTTGTCATTCTTCCGGATTTGGTATTTTAACCTCGGTTCCGTAGGACCGTCCTTAACAGTAAAAATACTGTAACCAGTGATCTGGTAGATTCAAAGAATCCCTCCTTGACAGGGTTTTCCAACTCAAGCGTAAGATCTTTCTAATATAATGTATAATATTACCATGCTTGCTATTTCTCAATACCGGAACGTCCTCAAAGCAAGACAACACGTAAGAGGAATCAGATAGTTACCTATCTTTTCTGATTACGCCGACCAATTCATTTCCTGAACAAGTTGGATTCACATTGAAACGCACCATCGTTTTCTTTTCCAGTTGACACAAGTTTATTCAATATAGAATTTTCGCGAAAAGTCCACCTACCAAGATCGCTTGTTTGATGCTGGCTCAAGCAGGATTTCCATCTTCATTGTGAGTACATAAGTATCACTCGGATGTTCTGAAACAATCACAAGGATAATGCATAGGACTCTTGTTAACAGCTTGTGAACTAATTGGTGTTCAACAAGTGTTAGTAATGGAATGTGTCCTAATGGGATTTATTTATGGATCTTAGCTCTAGACTCGATTAGTGGATTTCTCGCGCAAGTGGATTTCTCATCACATGTATGAACACCAATTAGTTCATACATGTGATGAGAAATCCACTTGCGCGACCTAAGTCCCAAAACCCCACTTCATTGAGTTATAATTATTCCTTACGTTTTATCTTACGTGACTTTAATTGAAAACGTTAAATTTTCGATAACTTTCTATTTTTAGAAAGTTACTATTTTCGAAAAGTTACCATCTTTGGTAAGTTTAAATATCTAAGTATATTTTTAATACTTATTTATTTATTTATATCCATGTACTTAGTTAAAAATTATGTAAGTCTTATATGACCCGTTGACTTTTTAAAGTCAACATTTGACTTTCTTAGACTTTTATAATTATATATATTTTTACCTAAAATCTGACCCGCGCCAAACGATCCTCTAAATCACATTTTCACGATTCGGACAAAGAAAAGATTTTATGCGAAACGATATTCCGGACAACTTTCGTGTTTTGCCGGAAGGCCGAAACGGACTCGAAAGTGCCCAAAATGGCTGTCGAAAATCAGATCAGCAACTAAAATAAGCTCAAATAGCTGATTGAAATTTATAGTTTTTCTAAACTTGTTTTTGCCGTAACTTCTTCGTTATTAGGAGTTACGGGACGTTCAAATTACCGAAACGCTCGTAAAAGTACCCTCTACAATATTATCCAACCAAAAATAAGATTTTCCAAAATCTCGGACCTCGTTTTCCGTGTCAAACATTCTGCTCAGAATGTATACGTTACCAAACACACTAAAATTCATTTTTGACCAAAAATACCATTCACAATATATCTAAAATGGTTTATAAACGTTACCCACTTCGCTCAATCAACCAATAACAAAGTCTAACTAGACGACGCAAGTTCATCGGATTTCATCACGTGCAACAAATATAATCAAATCAAATGAACGAAACAAACGAAACAAATGATAAAAAGAGTACTCACAACAACACACAAGGTGTTGGTTTCGTCTTCCTTGTGGTTCGAACCTACGGACGCAAACACAAACCCGAAACCGAACGTTTTCCAATTTTAACCAAGCTTCAAAACATAATAATCTAACCCTTTTACACCTCTTTTTAACTCGAAAATCCTTGATTCGAAACCGAGCTCTATCTTTCAAAATATCCATTGCATGTGTAATATTCTTAGTGGGATATGTAGGAAATGATAAGGGGATTAATATTTTTAAGTCGGATCGGAATGCATGTCGAAAAATCAAAGGTTTTGGTGGTGAGTTGTGGTGGCCGGTTCGAATGGGGTGGAAGACAGACAAAGAAAATAAAATTTTCTAAAAGAGTTAAAATGGAAGTATGAGCCTCTATTTATAGAAATTTAGTTTGGCCATTTGACAAAAATAGTCCCTCCATCTTTTATTTCTTTCAAAATAAGTACGAAGGACCTTTGTTTCGTTATGTAGCTGACCTAAGACTCGGGATCATCTTTCCGTGTTTAAATTTATTTCCGTCACACTAAATTTAATTTAAACATTTAATAAAATGTGTACATTTTAAAACACGAATCCGGCTCATGACATGGAACAAAATGACGACATTCATAAAAATAATAAATTTACGATTTTAAAAATAATAACGAGATGCGTCGTAAATTTTCACAATACTCAAAATGATTAACGAACGCGCGGTCAAACGTTGACTCGCGAAATGTCAAAAATAAATATTTTAAATTTTTGTCCGCAATAAAATACGAAAAATAATTATTTACGACATTTAAAATTTTAAATATCGACGTTCGCTTACAAAAACCCGTAACATAATAATGACGTCGAATTCGCGATCGTCCCACGCGTCGTGAAACTCGGGTTGTTACATTCCACCCACCTTAAGGGAGCGCCGTCCTCGGTGCTCGTCCCTTCTTACTCCTCTTATCGTTCGTTCGTGGCACGATGGCTTCTCGTCATCACGCAGACTCCTATGTTCTTTCAAAATAAATATGCGATACAATATTCGCTCCGACTATTCCGGATTGAAAGTCAACAAAACAAGCGGTAAATTATACCCACGAAATCAAAACAAAATCCTGGTAGTTCTTATCAAAAGAGGTAAAAACAAGTTGCGAACATATATTCGACAAAACCAAATCACGTCGTTCTAACTTTATAGTCGCGTTCTTCATAAGGAACAATATACGTCACGGAATATATCCGATTAAAATAATTATTACGTCGTTCTCCCGAGAAATTTTCTAAAATGGATGATCGATCCAAACTTAGTTGGGGATCATAAAAACAACAAAACCAAGCGCATCTCACTTATCAAAACCAAGGCCGGAACTTACGTCACTAATTAAAATCAAAATATATGTCGTACGCAAATACAGAATTATACTAATATTCAAAACCGAGAATATACTTCGTCACCAAAAATTCCAAAACATACGTTGTTAACTAAAACCAAGATAGACGTCAAAAATCAAATTCGATATATATGTTTATATCATTATCCAAATCAAAATACTCATCACTATCCAAAACCAAAGTACATATGTCGCCCTTCTGGTCTCATTCAATAATGCCTCACTGGTTGCAAAAAATAATCCGAAACACATTAGATCTCCTAATTATCTTGCGATATTGTTACGCATGCCCACATAATCACATAAGTACCTATTGTACGCTCGCCATATTTTACATGATGACTCGATGAATTAGCCTCATACAAAGGCATTCATCATGCCCACTTTCAACCAAGCATTGGCGATTATTATCACATATCGTATTTGCTTTCCTTTGGAGCTTTTGGCATAATTATTCATTCTAACACTTAGATTTATACCCCTCCGGTCACATTTTCCTCATCGTACCGAGCTTGCCACAAAGTCAAGCCACCTCGACGATAATTCCAACATAAACACGGCTAATTCTAATTGGTCTACACTCACTCTCATGGGTACTTCAAGCCACAATCGTCAACAAGACTTTTGGCGATGTCCACCCACCTTATTACGTCCTAAATTCTCACTTGGGCGATTACACCCATTCGCTTACATCCTAAACCGCATCACTGGCCACGTAAAAGTGACGTAAACGCTCACTACCATTTAAAGCACATAGCACATATAGCACATATTCCACATAATTCGGCGGCGACAATCCCGCTACAACACATAATGTCAAATGACAAATCAAAATCAATTAAGAAAACAATGAGCATCATGGACTTATTGCTCGTTCGACGAAAATAAAAAATTTCAATGTTTCTCCATCGCGATTAACATCGTTGGTTTGTTCCCTTCTCATCGCGTGGCGTCATTGATGAATCAAATCATCAGGTCGATATACTCACATTCCTAATTCAATACTGCTTGACTTAAGACGTTGGCTATCTTGGTTGTTCCTCAAGTAATGGAAACGGACGTTACCATTTAGCTAGAATCTCAATCAATTCGCCACTCTTTACGCCCTTGGGTCGTCACGTCCCGGAGTAAGGGCCACTACACTTAACCGTAGGTCAAGTATCGTATAGTGTCTCATTAAAATCCTTGACGTCATCAGGTATACTTACGACTACACTACCACTACACTCCATTTCGGGGAAAGAAGTCTTCTTCACGGCCATCAGTTGATACATTTAAGGCGTCATACATCCAATGTAGGAGAGGTCTTCTCCATTTCTCACTTTCAACCTCGGG
This sequence comes from Tanacetum coccineum, assembly GCA_026074375.1. Classification (NCBI taxonomy): domain Eukaryota; kingdom Viridiplantae; phylum Streptophyta; class Magnoliopsida; order Asterales; family Asteraceae; genus Tanacetum; species Tanacetum coccineum. Next base: position 29,063 of record BQNB010058922.1, read on the forward strand.
ACTAACCATCTCAGCTTCCACCCTCCTTAGGAATCTTTACATCTCCAAGAAGATTCCTTCTCAGTGTCGGTATCAGGTTCACACCCTTGATAGCTCAAATCTATCATTGCTTACTAGCACACCGACTATACTTGGTCTTGACACGTCTTCATAACAATCACCGCTCCTAGATACTACGAACTAAACATCACTCCCTTCTAGACACACTCGTTCCGAACAATACCGTAGGTATTTCCGCTTCAGAACGACTCGGTCATAATGACTCGCATGAGACTCTCTCCATGCAGTCGATAAGGATAGGGTTACTTGCATAAGAATCCGTAATAGGGTAAAAATATTTTCTTCTTCCGAAAGCTTGACCCAAACATTTATCTCAATTACCAAGCGTTTTAAGGGTGACGATTTATCTGACATAGCGTGGTTCTTCCTAAATTATGCAGAGTTGATCAGGTTATGCATAACTGAGGACCAAACGACATCATGTCCATCCTCGTCAAAACGTTTCTTTTTCATACGCTACACGCGTAAGTTATTTCCTCGGTAAAAAGAATATTTTAAAGTAAAAATAAAACATGATTGTTTCAAAAAAGAAAAAAGAGAAGATAGCATCACCTTCCATTCTTATTATTTAAAATAAAAATATTTTACTTTATTTTATAAAAAAAATTCTTTGAAAAGAAGATTTTATTTGACACCATAAGGTCAGTTTATGAAATTTAGTAAACACATTTTCCATTTTTTACGCAAACAATTTATACAACATAGTCAATATGATTCGCGCAACGACATTTGTTCAACACACAAGTTCGTTATTGCAATTTACAGTTTTAAAATTATCGATTCACAAAACATCATTAGATACGGTTTGGTCAACGGTCACAACAAGTTCCAAAAATAATACTCGCTCATGGATAATGCAAGTAAGTATCATACACGTGCGAAAGATTCGCTAGTCTAGGCCACCTAACACTCGGGGTCAAATCAATCTCATACAAGCCGAGTACCTCGGGGGTAGCCACGACCTCCAAGCTTCACTCATAGTATGACATACATAATGACACCTCCTCACAACTCATAACCGAGAACGGTTACAACAATCGTAATAATAACGCCAAAAATAACATACATACATACCAATTTTTCCCTAAAGGGATACATCATTGGCTTTCAAAGCCAGTACATCCAACCGTAATGGTTCTAAGTTTCCAATACAAAAACTACATATATATGAACCCTCCTAGCGTTCTAAATCAAAAATAATAGCTAAAGAGTACACAATCACCACGCCGATGATAATATACAACTCTAAGGCAACAATAACCTTAATCCAATAAACCTAAATTTTACGCAGTTGGTAAAGGTATGAGGTTTCCGCCTACGGGAAGCATTTTGAATCAAATCTTCAAGAACATAGGGCCCACTGCTCAGGAAGTTTCAGAACCAAGGTGAAATTACCATTTCACGCTTATTTATCAAAGCCGCCATTTTCCAAAATTTTATCGCTACACTTAAATTGAGTGTATCTCCTAAACCGTGCGTCCGCAAAAGCCGAAGCGACCGCTCAAATATAAGTTTGTTCAATATATAGAACTCATAGTTTTACACATTTAGGTGTTGCTATATAAGTTTTTGAACTTATTACTCATTTCACGCTCAGGAAGTTTTCGAATCAAATCTTCAGGAACATAGAGCCCACTGCTCAGGAAGTTTCAGAACCAAGGTGAAATTACCATTTCACGCTTATTTATCAAAGCCGCCATTTTCCAAAATTTTATCACATAACTCTCTATCTCTTTGTCGGTTGGGAGCGAGCATGATTTTGTCTGTCCAGGGGGTATGTGAAAGGGCGCGGTACTGAATATGCGTACAGGAGCCATTGACTGTGCATCTCATGCGAATGTGAAGTGAACTTGTTTCCATTAATCGTCGAGTTCTCTTGGTTGTAGATTCTATAGCCCTTCCTGCTAGTGAGATACCAACTAAAATCATGTCAGGCTTTGGCTTTGAAATTTTTCCTAGTTTTCGCCTTTCATTGTAGGGATAGCACAAAGCACGAATACTCGGAAGAATGTAAAGATCAGGCCTTCTTATCATAACAAGCTCTACAGGGGTTTTGTTATGACGAGTATGAATTAGTGATCGGTTCTGGGTGTAACAAGCAGTGGCTACAGCTTCTGCCCATAGAAACATGGGAGCTTTCGAGAATATCATCATTGTACGTGCTGCTTCTACCAGTGTACGATTACGTCTTTCAACAACGTCGTTTTGTTGAGGAGTTCTCGGAACAGACTTTTGATGTGGGAAATATGCCAACACTTCATAGTATTCAGACTTAACTTATTGACGAATTCCGTTCCGTTATCTGTGCGAATGAATCTGACTGTTTTGTTGAGGCCAACCTGTATTTGCTTAAGAAAGTTGGTGACAAACTCTGGAGTTTCATCCTTTGACCTCAAGAACTTTACCCATGTGAATCTTGAATAGTCATCCACGATGACTAAGATGTATTTCTTCCCTTTAATACTCTGGACTCTCATTGGACCACACAGATCCATGTGAAGGGTATGAAGAACTTCCATATTTGTATTTTCAGATTTTGGCCGGTGGGAGAACTTCTTGCTTTTTCCAAGTTGACAGGCTGAGCAAAGATGATCCTTTTCAAACTTCAATCTAGGTAGACCTCTAACCAGATCTTTTCTCGAGCAAGATATTTATCGTGCTGATAGTTTAAATGTTTAAACGACGATGTCAAACAATGATTTGGACTTGGAAGCTTTGGACAGCAAGCATATCGGAGAAGACTTCATCATTTCATCCATGGATATCGTGTACAAATTGGTGCTACGACTGCCTTTAAGTATGTCTGTACCATTAATATCACGAACAAAGCACGTATGCTTTCTGAAGGCCACTTCAAGATCAGAATCACAAAATTGCCCTACAGAGAATAGATTGTGTCCAAGTCCCTCTAGTTCAGCAGTATACTCTGAGATCACAATTGTCCCCCATAACATTAATCTCCATAACCCTATTTGATTGCCTCCTAAGTGATCATTTTCCGAATCTGACTGACGCGCTATGAATTTTCCACAATTTCATGGGCTTGAAAGATTCCCCGTCATATGTTCTTGAAAGCCTGAGTCCAGATACAAAGCTGTCATGAATGTACGTCCTGCATCTTGAAAACAGTCGAGGTTTGGAGAGTTGGAATTTTCGGTTCCCCAATTTTTGTTGGGGTCCTGTTGTGTTAGCATTATAGAGTAGACATTTCACTAAAAGCTTTAGTTAAATGACACATTTCACCTAGGCAAAATTTCTTTCCTGTTGGTCTCCATTGAGAACCACATCAGTTTTCCCTAAAGGTGAGTTTCTTTCCTGTGGGTCTCCATTGGTAACCAATATCTGCAAATAGTTTTCCCGTAGCTTTCCAAACCCGCTTGGTCTTGTACAAACTGTTAGCAGACAGTTTGCCTTTTGGTTTCCAGATCTGCTTCTCTTTATTCAAGACAATTCTAGTGGTGGGGTTAGCATTCACAGAATTCAAGATATTAACAACACACATTCCATGACTTTCGCTTGAGTTTACATGTTTAGTTACAAGTTTTGAAACAGATTTAGAATTGAATTATTCAACACGTTAGACGGCTATTGCTTAGAATCATCTCGATTCCACTTTTGTCCAAACTGACTTATTTGTCTAAGGCCGTACTTCTACTTCGCTTCTTATTTCCTTATTAGAGGCGTGGTTTTCAAATTTTTCTTTGTATTGCTTCTAGGCTTTGATCCGCTTGCTTCAGTGGAATCGTTTACTCCTGTAGAGGGAATCACAGGGATATTAGTCTGTTGAACTCTCTGGTGCACTTTGTGTTCTGTATGTTGCTAGAAGATGTTCCTTGGTTTATCACTAACGTTACTTGCTTTTTCCTAGTAACAGGGGTAGAGGGAGCCTTGTTATCTTCTTACATTGAAACTTTTTGGGCAAGTGCCAATCACACATTCTAACAATTCCTGAGATAACTTAGTGTATTGGCAAGCATAGTTAAGTAAACTTATCAGTGAGTTTAACTACCTCTAGCTTCCTCTACAATCTCCCTAACCGTTTCTACACTCTCCTTAAGATGGATGTTATAGTTTAAGATGAGAACTCTATTGTTCTTAAGGGATGAGGGATGGGTTTAACGTCAATGGCATACATGCCAGGAGCAAGAACTTTTGGTTTGACATCGTCACTAGTGAAACAAGGGCTCTTGCTCTCGCAATTGAGCTTTTAGAATCTCAATCTCTTCAACATGGTAGATGTTTCTTTTCACTTGTGTAAGGCACGCCATGATTTAATTGAGTCATACAATTCCTTGTAATGTTGTTTTGACCTTTATTGTTCTTACTCTATCGCACATTCATTTTGTTCAATAAGAGCAGTGACATCTATAGCATTATAAGGCTCACGACTTCTGTCATTCACATTAGCGACTAGATCTTTCAAGTGTCTAATCACGTTATCTTTTTCTAGAATCTGATGTTCGAGATTCTTGATTTTAAAGAATGAGTTAAAATCAGGAGCTTCCTGTGATGCTTGTGACTTTTTATTATCAAAACTTTCTTGAAGATGTTGATACTTTAATTGCAAATTTAGGTTATTCCCTTTCATGTTTTGAAATAAGTTTGAACTCAATCATGTAATTTAGACATGTCGAGCTTCCAAGATCTAGACAAAGTGATTTTTCCACATCATACAGCAGTTGAGTCGACATAACATTAACAATCAGATCTTATTTTCAATGAGAAGGTTTTTTTTTCAATTTCAGCACCTACTGGTCTAAAGGATCTTGTCCACTTCGTTATTCCATTTGATCAAAAATTTCTTCCATTTCTTTTTAAACTTCTTTAAAGAGGGCTGTTTCACTCCAACAAAGTGTTCTTAAGAGTTTGAATAATGGAATATCCTTCAGTGATGGTAAACACTCTTTTCGTTTTGCTCAAAAACCTCTTTCCCCATTGTTAATACGTTGGGGTGATTCTAGTTTTGCAAGTTTTGTCAATTCAGTAAATTAGTTTGGTGTGGTACATAAAAGATTAATCTTACTTGACTTTTAGTTGGAAGGATTTCTGGGGGACAAGCTTGACAGGAGTTTGGGTGGATACACTGTGCCAATGCTGAAAATTGGTTTTGGAGCTAAGGTATCAGCCTTTTTTTCTGTTGTTGTCATCTATGGAACAAAAATATCTGTCGGGGTCAGATTTCTTTGGGGAGCAAGGTTACAAGAAAGTTCTCTTCGAGTAATCGGGGGGGGGGGGTGGTTAATCTAACTTTATTTTACTCACACTAAAGAGCTTTGCATTATTCATCAGCATTTTATTCCTAGTTATCTCAGCTAACTCACGCGTATCCTATGAGTCATGTTATGACTGTGGGTGTTTTGATTGGTATAGTGACAAGTACATGACATTATACAGAGCAGTACTGAGCTTGTTTGCACGAGCGGAGACATTACAGATTTTTGTAGGCTTATTGCCAGCTTGTGATTTCATCATAAAATGATTTTGGTTTACACAACATGTGAACAGTTTGAACTGACTGATCTGTTTGTATACACTATCTTAATTTTATCTTTTAGCTTCTTAAGTCAAAAACTCTTCAAGGAATTTGTCTTTCGTTTGTTTAAAATCCTTTTTCAAAAGCGTTACTTCTTCTGTCTTTGTCCTTACTAATGGTCAACTGTAGAACTAAGGTGTATTTGATCTGAATGAAGTTAAGATTTTAAAGACGTTTCCTTTCTATTTCGGTCTGAGATAATTATTCTCATTTGTTCATCAATTTTTCGTTCTCTATCAGTTAATTCAAACTTTGCCCGTTTTTCATATTCCCCGACCAGTTCCTTATATCTCGCAAGTTCAGAGGTCACTAAGTCATTCACTACCATGTCTGGCTTATTTGTTAATCTACTTTGTACACCCTGTTCATGCATTTTCATCGCAGATAGACATTGTGCATCATTTTTACAGAAGATGCATTACTTTGTACAACATGTTTTCGTATGTTTCCATACTACTGATCCATACGGAATAATATTACTATCATCTCGTTTAGTCAGCATCAGGACGTCAAAAAACGTAGTTGTGTTGGACATCGTTTTGCATCTCGTTTGTACTTCATGATACGTCATCCATTTTGATTACAATGGCTATAATGATCTTAGTACTCAAAGGATTATTAGGAGTATATGATGGCCCGGCTTCATCGTAGATTGGATCTTCAGATGTGAGATTTGCTATGAAATGGTCTGTCGATGTGGGACCACTCATCAAATTCAGAGTCGAATGCATAACATTCCATTCTGGCTTTTGTCCATAAACACAAAAAATAAAAAAATATATGGGTCCACATTGATGTGCCAATCATTCTCGGGTGGAATCTCCACATCATCATCAACGTTGGAACTGTTCCCCTGCAAGAAACACGACGTCTTCATCAGTACTGCTCCCTTCCTGGGCCTTGCATTAGTAGCATCTTGTCCTTGAAGTAGTCTGAATCTTGAAGTCGTTTGGCTTGACATTCACGTGAATGTGTCCTAGTCCGTTACAGTTGTAGCACTTGGATGGGTTTCGCCCCTTGACCAGGATTAATATGCCCCTCTGTTCTGAGCTCCTACATTTCCGCTACACCATATCCTCTTGCATTGTTTTCTGAAATGGTCTTCATTGTTAGTAGCAATGGTTTAGTCCACGGGACATCTTGAACTACAAACTTTCCCGCTTGAAACCATAGCTTTATTCCTTGCATTAGACAAAGCTCTAAGTTGATGTTAGTGTGAGGAAGATGTGATTTGTCGATGTTCAAGCGAGTGGGAGGGGCAGTGTGTTGGAATAAACTTTCATATCAAGGTTTTTATGTTGAAGAACAACTTCTTGGTCCATTTTGGAAGTTAGTCAGCAGGAGATGGTTCTTTTGACTTGGATGATTGTGTTGGATACTGCTGAACTGAGGCGTCCGACACTAGTGCCAAAGGATCATTATTTGGTTGAATGAACCTTTCCACTCATGGATTCTGTTCTCAATTAGCATGCACTCATGTTGCTTCAAGTAAGATATTAGCTGATTCAAAAGTTTGACTCCTTCAAACCTCTATTAAGTTTGACTTTAGTTATGAATCTACTCCACTCAGGTAACATGTTGTTCACAAACTTTGAGTTAAGCTGCATCCTGGGCATGGTCATCTTGATGTTTCTCATGTCATTAATGAGCTTTGTAAACCTAACATAGTATCCTTGAATGGTTTCTCCTTTGATTTGACGGAAGTGTTCAAATTCATCGTATAACTGAGATTCCCTGTCATCCTTTGTTAACTCAGAACCTTCCAGAATCATCTTCACGTTTTCCCAAATGTCTTTAGCGTCAGTATAGTGATTGATGAGTGAGTAGATGTCCTTTGGTATACCCTGAAGTAGGATATTGGTTGCACGAATGTCAGCTTTATACCTTTCCTTTTCTTCAGCCGAAAGGTCTTTAAGGACTCTAGCACGTACTGGACCTTGTTGAACTGCACCCTCGGTTCCTCCAGTAATAACATCTGAGACCGTTCCCATCTGAAATGGTCCTTCTTTAATGGACTTCATAATATTCTCTCCATTATCCTTTCCTAGACAGTACAGACGTATACGTTGTTGCCAAGATTCAAAGTCTGTTCTATCAAGCATTGGTGGGCGTGTATCAGAACCTGCACACTGGATGTCTTCTTGCATACTAGACATCTTGTATTATTATGATATGATATGTTTTGATCGATCAATGATTAGTGAGTGTACGTTAAAAGTGGTGAGGTTAACGTATTCGTATTTTGTTTTAGTGATATTAAATCCCGAGTTTGAGATATTTCAAATTTCTAAGACAGAAGCTCAACTCGCCGCCAAAGGCTACCAAACCGCTGCAAAGAAATAAGGCAACTCGCCGGTGGAAGTTTAAGGCAACTCGCCGAACACAACTCGCTGCCAAGCAACCCGCCGCGAGGAATTAAGACAACTCGCCGGTGGAATTTTAAGGCAACTCGCCGAAGTCAACTTAAGGCAACTCGCTGGTGGAATTTTAAGACAACTCGCCGAACACAACTCGCTGCCAAGCAACCCGCCGCGAAGAATAATTTAATCAAACCGCCGTAGAGTTTTCAAACCGCCAGAGTTTCCTTAAGAAATTTGCTATTTAAAATATTCAACCCGCTGATAACCTGTTCAACCCGCTAGTAAGCAAACCGCTGCTTAGTAACAACTCGCCTCTTGAGCAACTCGCCACATGTTCAAACCGCCGGTAAGCAAACTGCTACTTAGTAACAACTCGCCGCTTGAGCAACTCGCCACCTAAGCAACCCGCCGTGTGTCAGAGGGTTGGTAACCTACTTAATAAAATAATATTTTTTAGCAAACCGCCGTGAAGAAATTCTGGCAACTCTCCACGAAGAACAACGACGTTTTTCATACAAAATCACCTATAAATCACCCT
>BQNB010058923.1:6229-35648 GCA_026074375.1 Tanacetum coccineum
AGAGAACTCGGATTTTACATGTTTACTTGTATGTTTAATGTTATCTTTGGTATTATATATCTTTATGTGCATAGTTGTTTATTTGTCTACTTGTTTACACGCCTAATCAATATGCAATATGGACTAATACTTATAGAGAAAGATAATGTTAAATATGTCTATTAATTTCACACGCCTAATGCATGCTCATTGTGACCAGCTATTTGTTTCGTGGAAAATTGTTTTTGTGAAAAATTAATAAGACTTTAAACTACGAAACTTGTTTTCTTGAATTAAAAACTAGACGCTATGGACTCATGGGAAGTACGGCTCATCCACTAGAACAAACTATAAGAGATAGTTTAAGGCGGGTTGTTTTTACGTAATTCCCTAAAGAAACAAGGTTTTTAATATGCTTCACGCTGACCTTTTTCTCTGCTTCTTTGCAAGTTCGATTGGAGTTACCGTGAACCATAGAATGTCACTATAGTGTCATTATTAAGGTTTTTAAAATCAGTGATACAAATTTATTTTGCATGCCTCTTTGTACACGTTCTTTAACACATTTATGTGCATACCCCTATGAAAATTTTAAGTCTATGCCAGCCAACCAAAAACACGTGCAATTGGTTTGACCGCTTTGGTCAGACCTTTGGTAATAAGTGGGAGGTCAAGTTGGATCTTAGTCTTAATTAGTAAATTAATTGGGTAGTTAATTCTATTAAGAATTTCATTATCGAAAATACTAAATTGAACTTTCTATGTTCTGTTTAATTGTGTTTTTAACATAATTCGTAAACGAGAGTTTGTTTTTCTTTAAAAGACAAACATAGTCTCTTTTCCAAGAAACAAAAGGTGAGACTTACTTCTATCTATACTCATTGGTTGACTAGAATAAGATAGGATTATAATTGAAAATTTTTAATTACAATTAAACTCATTTGTTGTCTTTCATTACCCTTCTTTTAGGCTTTGAAATAATTGAAAGATAAAATATTTTGAGTAACTAGAGTACATATTGTCTATAGCTACCAAAATAAATTACATCTTGCATTTGTCACGATGTATGAGTTTAAACCGCAATGAGTAAAGAAATTACTAGCATATCCGCTGGGTATTTTTCTTAGACTCATATTATTCCTTAAGGTGTTAAATACCCTTGTGGCTATGCAGACGATAAAGGAGGAATTGCATGCTAAATATTCAAGTTAAAAGAAAGCATGAATGGCTAGTCCCTCATATACATAAGTAGAATTTCATATTCTCTGCTCAATACCTAATTACATTGCTACTAGTAGGCATTCTTAGAGAATAGGAAAGTAAATAAATTGCTATTTGATTTCTATTGGTGATGTAACACATACAATGTTGACAAATCCAGTGGGAGCTTTGCATTTTATTACTGAAATGACATTCTTGTAATGGTTTCAAATTCAGTAGGAGCTACAAGCTTTATTTCCGTGTTAGTTGCCCATATTATTTCTAGCTTGCTTTGAAATAATTAATTACTTTCCGAATATGAACAAACACATGTTTAAGTAAGATTGCATTTTATTTTATATGATAACAAGTTCCATATCTGAGGTTGCTTTCTGTAATGTTATCTATAGAATAATAATCCACAATTCCTTATTAAACATTATAGTTTGACATCTGCTTGGAATATCTATGACACTATCATATTGTTTATACAATTAAGTGCTTGTCGTATTGTTTGTTTACTTTAGATAATGTTGTCCCGTACACAAGTGGGAGAAATCTTAAATGTGTGCAAGGAAGAACATATCACAATATGATTATTGGTTTCTCTTGACCGCAAGGTAAGGAAGCTAATCAATCTACTAAGACTTAAACACAAAGGATGTTTGTTGCCCTATTACATTAAAAGTCAAAGATATAATATAAAACTACTTCATCTAATTTACTACATGATTTAGTCAATATAATCATGGTTAATGATAATAATCATGATTTTGAAGTATGAAATTAACTTGAAATTACTATTGAACTCAAGAGTTTGCGTTCATGATTACTTTAGTATAATTATGTTTGCTTGCTAAGACACAATTATAAAGTTCTTGAATTACTTAATGACTCATAACATAAAGTATGTAGTACAATTGTTATGTCTTCTTGTTAAGAGGTCCTTGAATTATTAAAAGACTTATAATGTATAATTGACATGTTTTGTTTTCTTGTAAACAAAAGAACATGGAATTCTTGAATTGTTCTGTCTTCTTGTGAACACATGAACAAAGAGCTTTTGCTTAATTCAAGAAATATACATTATAGCATGCTTTTGGTTTTAAAATACTGTGTATTCAATTTGGCACGACCCAATTAACTAGTATTTGACCTAAAGAAAATTAAGTTATTTAATGGAATTTTGATGTAGTCTCACAATTCCAATACTCATAGATTACCACATTATTATGGTATGTCTAATGTGTTGAAACAAACTATATTCATATTGTTTGATTCAAGATAGCTTGAATTGCTCTACCTCCAAAATCTTTAAAGGTTAGAAAATTACGTGTGTCATGGATACACTCAATATAGTTTCAACCTAGAAGGTAATCAAGACATTATCTTTGGATTGAGATGAATCCCATTATGTCTTGATTAAAGTTCTAAAATTTGTTAAAATCTTATGAAGCATATTATTAACAAGCTAGAGATGAGAACTTAAAATGTGTTTTGTGTTTCCCAATTAAGAACAATCATTGTTGCTTAAATACTTAGTATTTAGAGAATTTTCTCTACTTACAAAAGTAAGTGGGAGCATCTACAAATCTTAAAGATATTCAAGAACAAAATACATAACCTTCTAAATCCACTTACTAATGTCACACTAAGGTTTAACATATAAATGTCGAACCAAAGTATATTAGAACTCTCATTCATAAATCCACAAGGATGCCTCATCACTTGATTGATATTGTAATATCAATGCTGAGGAATATAAATTAGAGGATCATTTCAAACCTGCTAATTGCTAAGATACATTATCACATCTTGAATCTGATAAAGGTCTTAGAATTATGAATGATAAGATGCAGTCCTTAAAAGCCAATCAAGTTTTGAGCTTTGAAATGGTAAACCTATGAGGTTAGAATGAGTTTCTTTTGAAGAAAGGCTCATAAGGACAAAATTGTATACATATTAATGCCTGACTGATGATAAGAATTTTGATCTTACTCAAGCAATTGACTATGATTAAATCTTTCTTTTCTGCACGTATTAATTATATAAAGATATCTAATTGTCATACATGATTTCTTGAAACTTAAATAAGTCAAATTAAGGTTCATAACTCTTTCCTGGATGATTACCTTGGCGAGGACGATGTGTAATCATAAAGGGTTATGAGTCTATATTTGAAATATGGCAATTAAGATTTAAGACTATTTCCTTAATGATTACATTTGCGAGGACGGTGTGTAATCAAAAGGGGTTAAAAGTCTACATAATCTTTATAGAGTATACAAGATGAAAAAATCCAAGTATGGATTGGATCATGCATCTAGGAGCTGGGATCTTGAATTAATTACAATATGATTCTGATTAAATTAAGATGACTCCTGAGTACACCTGACATTGAGTGGGAGCACCACGTTATTTTCTTCAATTCATATGTTGTATAACATATTGAAAGTATCATTCCACATAAGCTAGATAGTAATCCTTAAGATTGGAATGAAACATCACTTAGGAATTTAGGATAAAACAAACGACCTTGGAATAAATGTTTATAAATGTATGTGGAAATTAAGTCTAACACAAATGCAATATGTCATTAAAGCAAGTCTTAAATGATATATTTCACTTGAGATAATTTAGTACATGGATGGAAACCTTGTGTTTTTAACTAAGGGTTCATCATGTATATATTATATTGTGTATGTGACTGGTTGTTACTTTTGCACGATAGCAAGATGAGCTAACAACAACAGTATCTAATTGAGAGAATTTAGATAACAATATCTAATTGAGGATATTTAGATGACTGTTATACAAATGTTTACGAATTATGAAGCATAGCGTTGTATGTGTACACTGATGATGCTAGAGAATAATCAATTCTAGTTAAAGTAGTATTTTATCATTTATGATTAATCTACTAACTAGATATGCTCAACAAAGAGCATTGTTGCATTACACATTAAAGAATGAGAATACTTTACATTTTAAGAAACTGTAAAGATGACTGTCTGAGATAGGTATGTTGTTGAATTCAAATACTCTATAAAAGGTACTATTACCTTGTCCATACTATGACTCTTGCAATAGTATGCACGTGAACAATAAGACACTCATCTTATTATTCAAATCTTTCACAATTATGTGAATTTGAAACAAGTATTCGGAAAGTTTACTCAGATGACTATTTAGTTTTCTTGCAAAAGATATGTTGAAAATGTTGGATACATTAGACTTCAACTTACTAACTAGTCTCATGCATATCTGTTTTAGTATTTAGATAATTGGGATTGTAAGACAATTTTTACTTTCTGATGAATAAAGATACTTGGTATTTGTTCTTCATTCATATAAAAATTGTTATCCTATATTTGCATGTTTAATCCATGAATGATTTCTTATCATTCTAAATATGTCCATTGTCGTTAATAATATGGGAATATTGTTATGTAAGGCAAATATGAGTGTTGGTTATATTCCATAAATATATGGATTTGTTCCCACCAAACTTATGTGTATTCACAAGGGATGCATATTGGATACCCCAACCTTTGAGCATTTACTTTTGGATCCATGTCATGAGTAAAATGTCGAAAATGGTTTAAAATCGTCCTTAGACTTGAGATGCAAGCAAGTTTTGCATGTGTGGATATCTCTCTTTGATTATAGTCAAACGCTATCCTGAAATATGGTAGTCATAAAGGCTATTTTTGGGAGTGTATGTGAAGCAGCATCCACAACACTTGTAGTCAATAAAGGATTTGTTCATCCACTTGATATGTGCATAAAAATACCATTGGGCCCTCTCAAGATTTAATCAGATAATTGTGTGGCCGCACCCAAAAGGTAATGCAAGATGATTCTTGATTACATTTGGTATATTTGAATTATTTCTATAATAAGAAACATAATGTTAAACTATATGGAATAACTTAGGATCCATATCCATGGTTTAACGGTATCTGTAACAAAGGGATGATTATAAAGCAAGAAATTTATAACCATTAAATAGCTGAGATAATTCTTGAAACTCTTATCTCATAATATTCCTAATGAAAAAATAATTTTGTGGGTTGCTAGACTTTGCCAATTATAGGTATGAGTGTTAAGTGCTACTCCAACTCCTAAGTAGGAGCTGTTGGGTTATGGTAGTTGGACTAGCACGAATACGTTACGAATATGTGAGCCTATTGGGGGCACACACGTTAATACACGGAGAATACGTTTAGTACTTCACGTTATAAAACCATAAGGACTTAAACGAATTAAGACATAAACTTGTTATGTCTTAATGAGCTAGAAACTATGAGATATGATTCAAACTTCCAGGAACTATTTTGGAATATTCTATGGGATCTTGTATTCGTTTTTGGATAAAGAAAAGAAACGGGTATTGTGATTATAATAGGATTTGTTTCCTAAGTTATCTAAACTAAGGATTGGAGGTTATATATACCTCATACCCTACATCACAATAGATACGATCTTATAACCCTCAAAACCCTCAAAATCATATTCGGTTTTTATTTGTTTCTTTTCCCACCGATTTCACTAAACCCTCTCAAAGGGTTCTTTGGTTTCTACTACCACACCGAATTCGATTAAACCACAAAGGTTTAATCAAATTTCTCTTGTTTCTCCTAGCTCGACATTCAAGAATTATACACGTGGTGTTTGTGGTTTCCTGGTTCAAAGTTAAAAATCCCAACTATGGTTTTTGGGTTGTTTAATTTGGTTCAAGGGTATTTGGTTAATTAGGGTTTCCTATAAACCCTAAAGGTTTTTGGTTCAAGATCATAAAGGTTTGTTTGATTAGGGTTTTGATCCAAGAAGGTACAAGTGTTGTTTGTTCGGGAAGTTAAGTCTAGACAAACTTAACGTATTCGGTTGACGTTATTGTGTGAGCAACCGTAGAGGTGATTGTTTTAATCACTTAATCGTTTTCAGGATCAATTGCTGAGAGGTACGCTTTCTATTTACTTTTCATGTACGTGTTAACCATATGCTATTACTAGATCCAATCCGCTGCGTACTCGTAGTCACTTGGTTACCTAGATGTTAAATCCTAACAGATGATGATCAAGAAGCAGCTAAGATGAAAGAGCTTATGAAAATTATTCGTGATGAAGAGGAAATAGCAATTGATGCTATTCCTTTGGCTACTAAGCCTTTATGCATTATTAAATGGATGATTCTTAAAGAAGGAAAGATCAGCTACTATCAAATTATAAGAGCTGATAGAAGTTCAAATAGGTACTTAACCTTTATTCAGCTGCTTAAAAGCTTTGACAGAGAAGATTTAGAAACTTTATGGAAATTAGTAAAAGCTAAGCATGGGTCAACAAGGCCAGAGAAGGGCTATGAAAGAGTGTTATGGGGTGATCAAAGACAATGTTTGAACCTCATGCAGAAGATGCAGTGTGGAGGAATCTTTAAGGAAACAAAGTGTTGATTTGGAAGCTATTTGATTCCTATAGAGTACATTTTCTGAGGTTGCAATCTATGCATATTTTTATGTTGGTAGAGAAAAAGTATCCGCTTACACCTGCAACAATTACAGACATGCTGAACAAGAAGCTTCAAGCTGATCATTGGAATAAAACGTGTTATCAGCTTCTTAAGCTCATCACTAAACAGCTCAAGAATAAATGAAGTGTTTAAAAGCATCCTCCTGGTGATTAATAAAGCTTTTAATGAAGAAACTTGAGATTTTGAAGATAAATATCAAGTTTAAAGGAGGAATGTTGGGATTAAAAGCCTTCTTAAAATTACTACCGCTAAGCAAAACTTAGTGCTGTTTAGTAATCTTAATGAAAAATATGCTAAGTAGTTAGTATTGCTAGTGACTATTGTTAGAGTATATTACTACTATTAATGTAACTTAGTACTACTAGTTACTACTGCTAGTGTAACTTACTACTGCTAGTATATGTTAGTACTACTAGAGTAAATTTAGTACAGCTGGTGAAGATTGAAGAAAAGATTCTAAGTAGTTACTATTGCTTATACACAGTTAATGATGTTGGTGTATAAGTTACTACTGCCAAGCAAAGTTAAGACTTCTAGTGAAAAGTTAATGCTGCCAGTACAAAGTTACAACTGTTGAAGAGTTGCAACTCCTGAAAGACAAAGATTGCTTGAAGATCAAGATTGTTTATGAGATAAGGATTGTTATTTATAGAATAGATATTTAAGAATAATCTAATTCTTAGTAATATATTGTAAATTGACTAGGACTCCTTGGTGTATAAATGGAGGTCCTAGGGCATAGAGGTAGATATGTGTTTTATATAATACATTCACACATCTAGATTATACATTCAAGGTTTTGTAACCCTAATACTAGTTAGAGTATTCGTATTAATATATTGAAGCTTTGTTTGTTAATCTATGTGTTCAATAGAATTACTGTTTCATTAAAGAATTCTTCTTATTGATCAAAGATTAGATTCCACATAATCTTTGATATATTCAACAAAGTTTTGTGTAGGATTTATCTTGCATAACTAAACCTTACACAAGCTAAGGAGTTTAGGATTCAGTAGAAGTTGGGATCAACACAACCTTATATTACTTTAGACTATTTGTTTCATGTTTTTATCTTAAAAACCATTAAAAGTGTATCCCATATCTTTCCTAACCCTTTGTATCACCCAATAAACCAAGTGTCACTCATGTTTCCTTGGAGACTGTTTAGACCCTAATTCTAATTGGTGGAGACTAGTATATTTTCCAAGCTTATGATAGAACACATACTATGTCTGTGCAATTGACTGATCACCCCGAAATTGAACACTTAGTTTACTAATAAGAGTTGAGTGTTTTTTATCCCCTTTTCGTGAGGTGTTCGGCTCGGTTGTTTTCTAGCATAAGTATCTTAAATTTTTATTTCTCCAAGTTAAATTTGAAAAATCTTTTTATGAACTATTCTAAACGATTTTGCTTGAGGGCAAGTAAAAGTCAAGCAGGGGATATTTGATAACATCAAATAGTTGATATATTTTAATATCAAATTCCTTATAAAAATGCTTACAAGTATGCTATTAATGTATGAAAATGTTACTTAATTGTTAATACTTAGTTTTCAAGGATCAAGTGAGCATTTTAGCAAAAGACAAGAGATTTGGACAAGAAATGCACTAAAGTGATGAGTCCAAGACACTTTACAGCGTAACACCCCCGAGGGATTACGCCGTAACATCTTATAACGAAGAAATGAGTAATCATACCTTTTACAAAATAAACAGTCTCCAAGATTCTGCAACATTCAAATCTACAAGAGATGATGTATCTGACCCAGCGTTACGGCGTAACATATGCGACAGTGTTATGCCATAACATCCTTTTATGCCTAGAAGATTGGGTGATTACGTAGCAAGATTACAGCGTAACATCCTATAACGCCATAAACATTTCGAAGCCTATAAATAGAGCCCTCCTTAGGCTCATTCATCATCACTCACCGCCACCACTTCACACACAGTTCTAAGGGGTGATCCAAACTACTAAAGTTCAAAGAAATTCATCAGATGGTCCAAGGGAGAAGTCACTTTACATAATTATTGTATTTAATCGTTCATTTAATCCTCTATAAGAATTATAATGATTCAACCCATGTCTTTGTTCATTAATTCTTACATTCCTATTACCATGGGCGGCTAAGCACTCCTAGTGCTGGCCTAACCATGTATTTACTATTGTTGTGGTTATAATTTCCTGTTTAATTATGGTTCTGTTAGATATCATTATAGCCTTTCATTGATCCCCATGTTTTGGTAGTATAGAAGGTGGCTTAGATATTATTAATCCTGATATTTGACTTACCATGTTGAACCTGGGATTAGTGGGGAACTAGGGTAGCTTAACATCTATCCCTAGTGTAGGAATTAAATAGATTACCGCCTTGGTCACATTAAATACTTAAAAAGCATAGGAACTCTTTCAGAGACAGTTAACAACCAGTTTAGATTATAGATTGGTCTTAAGGGTAATTGGGGTTTAACTACTGCAAGCTTAGATGACCTACTCGTGTGATCGTAGGGGAATGTGATATCGCAAAGTAAGCATAGGACATAACTTAAATGAAAATTCAGGTCTGTCGACTTTAGAACCACTAATGGAACTTATAATTGAACATTGCATAGGAAAATGTAATCATAACATTGGTAATGAAATGGTTAGGTTAGCACGCCTTTCTCCCTGATATCTTCTATCTATTTATTTTATTGCATTTACTTTTTCGTAATTCCTAAAATCAATCTTAAAACCATTTTCAATCGTAACAATAATCAAATTACAACTATTTAACCTTAGCTCTTGGGACGACCTCAGATTTACCAAACTACTACACTATATATGACCGGGTTCTCTGCCTATTAGTGCGTGCATCGGTAAACAAGTTTTATAAATTTAAAACTTGGCAAATTATTATTCAAAACAATTTACGCATCACCTATCAAGATAATCATTCTAGTTTGGAAGATTAACATGGATAGATTACCTACTCGGTTTAATCTCTCTTCTCGTGGCTTAGAGATTCAGTCGATCTTATGTCCTTTATGTAACTTGGCTGTGGAAACTACTTCTTACATTTTTTTCTCCTTCTCTCTATCTTGGCATATCATGCACAAAGTATGTCGTTGGTAGGAACTTGATATCTCTTCTTTCAGCTCTTATGTCGAGTGGTTTAATTGGCTCTCAAATGCTCGTATATCTAAACATAAGAAGGAGATTCTAGATGGAATTTGTTACATCTCTTGGTGGTACATTTGGAAGTTCAGAAATCAGTTTCTATTTGGTTCAAGTCGACCAAGAAGAGATTTTATTTTTGACGACATTGTTCAAATGTCTTTTCTTTGGATATTGAATCGTTTTAAATCCAAGATTGATTGGATCTCTTAAATTAAGAACCCTAATCTTATTAACTAGTGGTAGGAGAACTAGTGGTTGGAGAACTAGTGGTTAGAGATGTAGTTGGAGAACTTGTGGTTGGAGAACTATTAGTTGGAGAACTAATGTCAGGCCCTTTGTTTCTGTTTGGTATTTTAGGTTCGTAGGTTCTAATTTGTTTCATTTCCTCGAGGCTTGTTTGGGTCTACTTCAAAATCACTCTGGAGTGAAAACCGGTGGCTCGGCCTCCGTGAGTGGGGATTTTTCTCTTGTCTCGGAATTGGCAAGAGTTTTTCATCCCTTTTGTAGTCCTCGCAGTTAAAGCCCCGGGTAGAGTCTAGATTATGTTGTTTGCTTTTTATTCTAGTTTGTAATGTTTTAGCTTCTAGCGCCTATATTTTATATAAATCCATTTGCCGTTCAAAAAAAAATTACTAAATATGTGTCATCGTAGATTAAATCCACCCATATTGTGTTATGGACGATACCTTTTTTAAATGTTCTTTTTGATTCTTTTTCATTTTAATTATAATATGGCAACAATAATTATTTTTCGTTATAAAATTTTATCGTTATTCACGAGTACTTGTATAATTGTATAGTATTGATATAAGTGTGATGAATGATTTACGTGTGACAAAGTAAAGATAAGTAGTAGGTTCCATATACTAATTTATATCAGTACCCTAAATTATAATAAGTTAACATTAGTAATAGAAAAATATGTTATTTAGAATGGGGTTTTTTTAGGTATTGGCAATCTTCAGCTTTATCCCAAGTAATCTATTTAATTCTATTAAAACAAGGTTTATGCATATGTTCTCCTGGTTAGAGCAATTAAAAAATATAAATGCTCATGTAATAATTGTGAAATACATTTCATTTGTTAGATTAAAACAATTAGCCCATTAAAAAAAACTTTTCTACTAACCAGGCAATCGCATGCACCTGGGAATATGGAATAATAACCACTCTTATTGGCTTACGTGAGGGTGGAGTGTAGCACACAAAAAATCCCGAGTCATATTATTTTCATCTATCTTCTCGAACAATAAACCCTTCATTTGAATTTTGAGTCCATCGTTTATGATCTTAATTTTATTTTTCAGGTTATATATACAAAACTTTTTTTCTTCTTCTTCTCAACTGTTTTTATGTGTCACCCACTTTTTATTTTCATCTCTTTAATAATTCAATTATCTATTCCATCTTCTTCATTACAAGGGCTTCACGGCTTCTCATTATTCTTCATCTATATGAAAGACCGGTTTTGATTTCATGTCCTGATTCTTCTTTAATTCAAGGTAACTTTGGCTTTGCATTCTTTATAAAAGTTTAGTTGCGATTACTTATGTTTGTCTGACGAACCCTAACTCTTTAATAATAATTAATAATCTTGCGTGAACTTCTTTTTTTAGTTGGGTTTTTGTTTTTGCCTTGACTAAACACAGTATGTGTTTGTAATAGGAGAAGTTGTTTTTATATGGTGTTGTAACCGTGCATTTTTCTTGGTGCCATGAATTTTAGGAAGCATGTTTGCAAGTAAGGTTCAATTTGTTGATAGTTAACTGGTCTCATCATTGTGTGTATATATGCTGAATAAGTAAGAGTGAACCATACACTTGGTGGTGTTTGTTTTTTCAGAAATGTCTCTTAACAACATCTTAATCTAACTCATTCAGACGCGGTCACACATTTGGGTCATTAAGACTGTTTGTTTTTTTCAAATCATTCAGAGGCAGTAAGAGGCAAGCAATGTTAAGAGAGTTTGTTTTTTTCTGCTCATTAAGTTGCAGTAAGAGGCATAAACCTCTTACGGAACTAGATATGGAGGGGGTGTCTTAAGACCTCTTAATGTCTTTCTTTTCTTACTTTTTTTTTTAATTTTTCTACTTTCTTATGATTTTTTTTTTTTTCATTTCTTGATTTTTTCCTTGTTTCACATTTGTCTTTTGTATTAAAAATATTAAATAGAATCATTGCATATGTTTTGTTAGATAAAGAGTGTATAAGATGATATGTGTCAACTCATATTTTGTTCAAATTGACGGTTTCAGACTCATACATCTCAATTCTAACGCGACTCATTTAGTTAATCGTTTTATGAAGTTCAATTCAAACTTTAAATTGATTATATTATAAAAGTTGTTATTATTTTATTCAATAAAGTTTATTTCTTGTGCGAATGCAATCGTTTTATATTTAAATTATAAAAAATATAGTTTAACACATTTAGACATTTTTACCAAAACAAACAATTTTATTTTATTCAGATTCAGATTTCTCAACCACTTATTCAGATTCAGATGGAAATCACATTCAGACTTTTCTATCGAATTTTCATTCAGATGTGCGAATGAGATTCAGATTCAAAGCCTCTTAATAAACAAGTGGGAACCTTATATTGGAAATTGTTTTTTACAACATACAGTACAAATCTCCATGTGACTACATTTTTTGTGAAAATTAACATGTTTCTTTGTGTATATAAATGCGAAATTGAACCATTCTGAATCTTCTTTTGGTGGTCTTAGAACTTGAAGAAGCATTTTGGGACTTCATTTACTTTGGCGACTTCATCTGTTTATAATGACTATGTGTACTTTGTAAGTTTTTTAATTTAATCGTGTATTCAAGTAATATGATGACTACAGGTACTTTGTATGTTTTTATTGATAGTCCTTATTTTATTTTAACATCGGAAAAATGGTTATGCAAATGAGAGGTGGCAAATGAGTCGGGTTGGTTTGGGCAATGGTCTAAGAAGTCATACTTTAGGAATAAGTCATATGGTCATGGATCAAATGAGTTGGGTGACGTTGAGCTGTTACATTTTTTTTGTGACGACTTGGAAACTATTTTTGATCAAGAAGAAAGATGTGGCTTGAATACCATCCGATATTTATATCAAGTTATTATTCTTCTCCACTATTGAATAAAGTGGTGTTACCGAAATTTAACGAACGGAACAATTTCTTAAACAAAATTAATACGAAAAACATGTAAATTTACCTACGTATATGAGAAGTGAGAACATACTTTAGTGTAAGTATTTGTAGATGCGAATTTTTGATTGACCCATGCGACCCATTGTTATGACCCATTGGACCTGTTCTTTTAATTTGAAACCGCACCCCAATTTAATTTTTTGTTAAAAACCCAAATGACCCAAATATTTTGAATAACTACTTAATTCAACACATTTTCACATATCTGGGTCAACTTTTTCAAGTTTAAAATAAACTATAAATATGGCTATTTGATACTGATTCAAGATGTTGACATATGGGTTTTAACTTTTATTAACTAAAGACATTTGTAATCATCAAGTCTGGTTATAACATATATTAGTAGATACGTTTTAAAGAATTCATAAGCCATCAAGTCTCTCATGTTTACCAAGTTTTAGTGCTTATTTACCATTTTAGATAAATTGTATTTGGGATGCTTATTGGATGTCTTTATTTGTTGATTGCTTTCTAATTCAGGAGAGTTGTTATCCTAAAACTTTAACCCATATCACAACCATAAGCATACCAAATAAGCAATAAGCTAAGAAAAGATAGAAAGGAAAAATGGAAGATTATATTAGAGAGAAGAAAAGAGTGGAGGGTCTTTACACATGTAAAAGAACACACACAAATGATCAACACCCTCTCCATGTGTAGAGATGATCTATTTATAGTCCAAGGCCAAGAGTGGCTCATGGGCTTTACATATTGGGTCGGGCTTGGCATTTCTTGGGCTTTGAGCCCGAAACATGAACAATATTAGATTACAGTTGTAACACCCCCATTTTGACAAATATAGCAGCGGAAGCTAATCTGGGGTATTACTTCATAGTTCAATAGACATAATCATAGAAAACGACTCATAAAGAGACGTTTTGGAAAATTTTGTTATCATTCATTTATTTATCAGAGTTTTACAAAGAAAGGTCCCAAAATCTATATAGAAACATAAAGTTTGAATGATAACAGTTTAGCCTTCTTCAAGTCTGTGCCACTCCGTGCCATAAGTTGCTCAATTACCTGAGATAAACATGCTAAAAAGATCAACACAATGGTTGAGTAAAATTTATAGATTTATATAAACAGTTTGAATACAAGTTATCATAATAAATAGTGGGTTACGTTGTTATATACCCATAATTGATAATAATTGCAAAGAATACAATTATCATGGAAAATAGTAACCATTTTATATTATTGCATCTAAGCTCATGGCACACAAACTGACTTGTGTATATATCAATAATGATATATATAATGATAATGGCCCCTGTGTAGGTAATTGTCATATACCTATGAGTTTTAAATATAGTGCGTTTGGTTACCTATCCGGCTAACACAAACGGGATTCGTCAATCCCAATAGGCCTATTCACAATATTCGCGTTCACTTGCAAGTGATTAATGGTCCATGATGGTGGGGTTCTTTTGGCATAAAGGGACTTAGACAATAATATATCAGGATAGCATATAGTTAGAAAAACACTTGTATTCATGGTTTATAGCATGTATCCCCTCACTGGTTTATGAAACATTCAAAAGATTTAAAAGTGAGGCTATGAACTCACCTTAACAAGGAAACATGATTGATGGCAAAAGTATATCAGGGGAAATGCGTCTGTATGGTAGTACGATGTTATCTACCCTGGCGGGAAAGTTCAGTATATCAATTGAAAGTAAAACGGCTTCAACACGCAACTTGAGGTAATATGTCAAGTCTTAGTGTGATGGTTTATGTTTCAAAACATCATAACGTATTACTTTGATTTATTAATTTATGGAAATATTGTATCACTGTTCGGGCTATCATAATCAAGAGGCCATGTAGTATTGTTTGAGAAGTCAGGACACTTTAAATCGTAAACCCAGCAAACTCGTCAAAACAAATACCCAAATGGAACCCCTCACATGAAATTCCCTAGTAAAGTGATACGATAAGATTTTAAGTTTCTTCAAAAGCTAGTTGATGATAAATTACGTTAAATATATAACGTAATTGTTTTATAATGCGTCGATCGATCATTAATAACTATAAATGTGTCGGGTTCTAACAAAATCGAGTCTTATAATATTTATATATATTTTTATAATTTGTATAAAAATATTATATTTTATATTTTTAAGAATACAAAAATGGCAATATATACCCTTGGTTTATAATTTTTTACAAGTTTAGTCCTTTATATTATAAGTATATATATATATATATATATTAAACTTTTAACTTTGAAACTTGGCAAGATAGGTCCTTATAGTTATAACTTTTAGAATATGGCAAATTTAACCCTTATACTTGTTAATTTCCAAATAGTTACAATATATACCCCTTACATGGAAACGATTTACAAATCAAGTCCAAAAAGCCATGCAAGCTTATTTTTGGATTCAAACAGAGTTTTGCAGGTTATAGCTTATTAGAATAAGCAAAAATAATAAGTTCTATCATGCTCAAAGTTTATGAAAAGGGCTTGTGAAAAAAAATCAAACGGGTACGTTTTAGGGTTTTAAAGTAATTCGAATGGGTTTGATGTTCAAGGCTCTTAATAAAGAGTTACTACATGATCTAATAGAGTTTATGAACAACCTAAAACAACATCAAAGATTATAGGACAAGTAGAAAAAAGCTTACAACTTGAAATGGGTCAAAATAGAGGTTTTTGCTTCGTGTAGCTTGGAGACGAGTTCTATGGCTTCTTCCTTGGAATCCACCTTGGGACTTCTATACTTCTGCTAGTACAAGGCTAGAGCAAAGTTTTGAGGTAGAGAAGTGTTTTGGAATGAATGGAAGTGTGTGTGTTTTGGTTCGACTATTTATAGGCAAGAACCAACTTGGTGCCCAAGTTCTAGCTTGATGTGGTGGCTTAGTTATAGATTAGTGATTCATGACAGCTACTAGGGTAATTAAGGAAGGCTAGAGAGTGACTATTGTGAGCTAGAGTGATAGCATAGCAAGATGGAAGGAGATGGAGAAGTTAAGGTGATGACTAGGGGTTTTGGAGACTTGGTGGCCAAGTTGGGTGACAAGGTGGTGATGGAGGTGTTTGTAAGATGCTAGAGTGAGGTGATGTAGTGGTGAGGTCATGGTGATGAAGGTGGTGGTGAGTCATGGAGGAGCTTGAGGTGTTTATTTAGTTTATACATGGCTATTTTTGGACAACCAACATCAATCCTGGTAATTTGGTTGCCATTTACAAAACGTAACTCCGATGAAGCTCAAACTAGTAAGCATGGTTAGATATTTGAGTCCTATACAACTTTTAGTTTTACATATTTAGGGGTTACTATACAAAAATCTAGAGATAATAGCCGTTTACTATAGGTGTGCAGAATCTGCGCACCTTTGTCATTCAGCTATAACTAATTCATCCGACATCGAATCGGATTGAGTCAATCGGAAAAATAATCAAAAGACAAAGGGCTACAACCTAGTAATTTTACTTAATACCCAAAGCCTATTGATTTTTCCTAGATCCTATGTTTTATCACGGATCAGATTCTGAAACTATAATTATGAACTAGTTTAAGTGGTATCGGGTTTGCTAGGGTTTTCGGGTTAGTGTTTTGGTTTAGGACGAGTGTGGAATGGTGTTTGGAGGAAAAATATGTTTAAATGTTGTGCTTAGAATGCTTGTAGTCTAGGCTAGAAAGGTGGTACTAAATGCCTTGTAGAATTTAGAGGGAAATGAGCTCATTTGAATATCATGCACAATCGGCTTGTACTTTAAGATTTAAGGTGTTGTACCATGATTTAGGAGGGAAAACATATTTGAATTTATGCTTAGGAATACTTGTACATATGCATTATAAGCTTGTATATTCGTTTTGTATATATACGTTAACGTTTAATGCTTGTTTTGAAATAACGTTTTGAGAAGTACGTTAAATAGATAACGTATTTGGTAAAATGATATTAGAACATAGACTTGATATATTATGATGTTTACATGATATGAACATATAGATATAATTGGTATAGGTAGTTGCGTGAGCTTGTTTACTTTAGTTATGTAAACTAGGTTACATAATGGAATAAAGTGAAAATTTCTCTGTAAAAATATGGTATATATAGATGTTACATTGATGAAAATTGTGGGTTGTTATAGTCCTTCAACCTTAAAGAAATCTCGTCCCGAGATTTAGTTAATTGTTAGAGTGATATTGGAAAATAGATGTGGATATTTGGCACGAATTTGATCTTCGCGTTTCCACGTAAATTCTGGTCCTATCTCAGAGTTCCATCTTACTTTGACTATAGGGATGCGACTTTCTTAGTTGTTTGACTTCTCGTTCCATAATCTCCACTGGTTTTCCCACAGAGTTTGTCATTGAGCCGAAGCTCTTTCATTGGAATGACGAGAGATTTGTTAGATAGGCATTTTTTTAGATTAGAAACGTGGAAGGTACTGTGGACATTACTAAGCTCTTCAGGAAGCTCAAGTTTATATGTCACTGGACCGACCCTTTTAAGGATCTTAAATGGTCCAATGTATCGGGGATTAAGCTTTCATTTCTTTCCAAATCGGATGACACCTTTATGAGGTTTAGTCGGGTTTTACTTCGATCTTCTTAGATGATCGAAGTTTCACCGTCGATTGGGATGTGGACGACTTTCTCGTCACAAAAATTTTTAGCATGATACTTGGATAACCAATCCATACTAATGACGACGTTGAAACTACCGAGTTTAATGAGATTGATTTCGAAAGGTTGGTTTAACAAAATCAGGGTGCAACCCTGGATAACGGTATTAGTGCCTACTAGGTTACCATTGGCCATTTCAATGTTGTAGGACGTATCTAGTGTAATTGGTGGGATAGAAGCAAGAGATAAGGATACAAAACTTTTATCTGCTCCTGAATCAAATAATACTCAACTAAGATGTTGGTTTAGAAGGAACGTACCCGTGACTACGTTCGGATCTTGGTGGGCATTCTTGTCTCTCAGAAAGTAGGCTCCCCTGTGGCCCTGTTGTTTGCTTTTGAGCACTGATTTTTATAAAGAGAACGAAAGCTTTAAAGGCTACAAATATTTTCAATAAGAGGAAGACGAAGATTTAAATCCTTAATAGTATATAAATTTGATTCGATACCCAAACTCTATTTACGATATGATTATCAAAAGAACGTTACTTAAGAAGTATTAACTTGAATCATTTATTATTTCTAGTAGGGTACTTGCTTGTTTAGGTGGCGGGAGTAATAAATTTACCGAGGAAACCCTTTACCAAAAAAACTTGAATCAATTATTATTTCCAGTAGGGTACCCGCTTGTTCTGGTGGCAGGTAACCATAAACTAATATTCTTGGTGTGCAAGGTTTTACGATTATACATATTTCGTGGCAATAAGTTTACGGATAATGAAAATTTTAAAGTAGATAACTTTAAGTAATAACAAAATATTCCAAATAAAAATAATAGAGTATGGGAGTGATGCGGATGCAAATATGCTATATAAAGATGTTAGTCTATGATACTATAGCGGTATGTAGTCAAAGTTGTTCACTTTGCCTTATAGTAAAAGAGGTAATTAACATTAATGATACCTGCCATTACATTTTATACGTTATAAAAATCTACACAAACTAATCATTAAATATAATATTTTATGTTAAAAGTATTTGTAGTATAATTTATACGTTATAGTTGGATGTTTGCGCGTTGCGACTGCGAATTTAGATGATAAAATCACTTTTTATGACAATAATTTTACTGATTGTGAGAATCTTATATCGAAATAGCTTTATGTAACAAAAATCTATATCATACATAAATAAGCATAAGGTGACAAATAAGATAATAAAATAATAAGCATGATGAATGATTCACGTATAAGTTATTTAGAACGATGCTTATTTATCGGTAAAAACGAGAATGCATAGAATTACACATGCAAATTTAGTTGTTATTTAATGGAGCGCGTATTGACCATTAAAAATACTTAGGTTTAGCTTAATTATTTGAATTTGTCTAAGCCACACAACATACGTAATGCACTTAAGGTTGAGGCCTACGATTTTAATCAATATTTAAAATTCCACACGTCAATAATTTAGTTATAGTCGGTGTCACATGTATGTTTCACAAAAGAAAATAAAAGAAAAATGTACGGCAATAGTTAAAAACTTAAAATGTGAAGAGATGACTAATTTTCATAGCAATGAAAAACAAAGATAAAATATTTTTGATAGATAGAATTAAATGTGAAAAAAATAACATGTATTAAAAAAAAACTCATATCATTGTACTTAATAATTTCAAATTTTATTGCTCAACTTATATCTCTTTTCATTGTATATTAGTCTAGTCTAATTTCTATATCGCTTAACAAACAAACTATATTACTCTATAGGTAAAACCTGTTGAATTACTTTGTTAAAATACATGCATTATATTATTACTGTCATTAAACTTTTGTAATAATCATCTCAATGAAATTATAAACAATGAAGCATAAGTAGACAAGTTAGCCAAGCCCAAAATGACAGGTTCAAACCGACAAGTTTTGACTTATTTTGACTTATTGTTTAAGAGGGTGTTTGGATTAACTTAGTTCAAAAATACTTATTTTAACTTGATTGCATAATAAGCCTTTCAAAAGAGCACCTCTTCCTTGGCTTCTATAAATGAGCTTATTTAGCTCAGAGAAGCTACTAAAGGGTTGTTTATTTTCTTTTTAATGGGAAAAAAATGTGGGCTCAAAATTTTAGTCTCTTTTAATTAGGAGACTCATTAAAATTTATCTCTTTCTCTCTTAAAAAGCTAATTCAAACTATCTCTCCAAACCACTTATTTTAATAAACAATCCATAAACTAAAATGTGTATGGGACAACTGCTAAAAATAGCAAGATACTATACATGTTTCATTTGCAAAATTTAACACAAGTCACGTACTTGTATTTTATTACCAGTCATAGCAACATGAGCCATAAAAAAAAAAGTTGCATTATCACTACAACATTCCATTTTAGAGATAATATTAGGGGAATTTTGGCGAGGACATGTCCTAGCCAAAAGGTCCTCACCAATCCATCGCTGCTAAAAGCATTGGTGATAACGGATTTGGACTTTCCTCGACGACGTTGTAGGACTAGAAAATTCTCGGTCAAACTTTATCATTTGGGCCTGCCAGACCTTTAGCAACGACATGTCTATAAATATTTAAAATTTAATGTATATTGCTTTTTTAAACAACTAACCAATCAAAATACAACAAAAATAGATAGTTAGAATTTAGGACACATGATACACGAGACTTATGTGCATAGACATTTAGAATTTAAGGTTTAGGGTTGCGATTTCGGTCAATATGTAAAAATCTACACGTCAATTAAGTTGCAGTCGGTGTCATATAACAACGTTCGTGTCACGTGTGTGTTTCACAACTTGTGCAAAAATGAAATTCAAAAGTAAATGAAAGAAAAACTCAATAGCAAAAGTTAAAATGCGACGTGATAACTAATTTTCATAGCAATGGATGTAAAAGTGCGTGCGTGCAATTTGGGACGCCACAATATTGTTGCACCGGAGATCATGATACATCAAACAGACAAACACATGCCCACCAACAGATTATTTGAGGTTTTTCAAGAATCTTTGACTCAAGGCTTATTCTTACGCTTATGACGACCCACTACAAAATTTGTGACATTTGCTCACTAAAGCAAACGTGAGCAAAAGATAAGAAAACAGTAACTAAATGCTGTTTTGTCTAACTCCCACTAAAAAGAAAAGAGTAAGCAATAAAGGGATCACTAAAAGTTTATTCTTACACTATATTTAGTAAGCAAAAAGGTCAAATTTTTAGTGTCTTTTCTCATTAGTAAGCAAAACGTGTCAATTTCTTATACACCAACGTCTATTTAAAATGTTTTAGCCAATTTTTTCTATAACTAAGAGTAAGCAAAGGTTCACTTTTAGTGATTGAATATTGAGTAAATCTATTCACAAATGACACTTTTTGTATCCCTCAATTTTTCTGGTTTTCCAGATTCCATATTATATATCAAAATCATCCTCAAAACAGAAATATTTTCCAAATTTGGTTTTCCAGTTTCTAAACACAGTAATCTCATTCCTCGACATATAGATGGTTTACATTAGATAAAAACATACGATAACGCTTTTAAACTTCTTAAATCGTAATCAAATTCATAATAGAAATACTAGTACAATATCAACACAGAAAAAGGTTCAGCCGACTGTTTTTTCTTTATGTATTCTTGCATGTTTTCATTTTTAGCAACCTTTTCAGGGCACATTCAAAGTTCTTCGCCATGAGGACTTCTTAGAATAAGAGCCATTGTTAAAGTAGCACAAGATTAAGAGAAAAATAACCGAAGATTCCCTGTTACATCAGAAAGTAAAAAAAAAGTATTAACTAATAGCCTGATATGTGTCACTTTTAGTATAAACCTATAACCCGTACTACAAGTAGAAAATAATTGCTCAAAAGAATTGTTTTAACTTTATAGTCTGAAAATCAAACTTAAATTTGATATGGGTCAGTTTAGTTAAATGCACAACAGCATGTTAGTTGCAGCCTTAGTTGACAGGTCAATTTATAAAACTGACCCATTCAAACAAATTTATACGAAGTACTAGACTGATCCATTCAAACTAAACTGATTCAATGCCCTTTATAAAACTACGGAGTAACTTGTAACTGCACACAATTTATAAACCCAACCTAAACCGACCCATCCAAACTAATAGCCGATATGGGTCAGTTTAGTTAAATGCACAACAGCATGTTAGTTGCAGCCTTAATTGACCCATTCAACCAGCAACCCAGATCAACCCGTACTGCATATGAACCTTGGATGCTCCACAAATATGAAGGGTGTACCAGAAAATGTAAGAATAGAACACACACAGGAACCTTAAGGCACATACCTCTTAGTCAACAAAATACAGGAAATACTCAGCATCATCATAAAGCAAAGCAGCAGGGCGCATTATCTTGGAAGATTCAAACTCTCCATCCTCGAATCCAGGAGAAGATTCAATCTGGAAAGAAACGGTATTATAACAAAAACTTTATCGCAACCCTTGTCATATTGATAATTTGATATGTGAGTCGAAAATGGATTTCCTTACATACAGAATCTAAGATCTCCCCATTGCTAGCGAACACAATTATACGATGGTGATTTGTTTCGGAAAGGAAGAACATTCCATTAACTTCATCAACCTCAATGCACCCTTCAGATTGTATAACTATCAGTTAACAAAACTTAAAACTGTTTTAACATCAGATTAGATCTTATAAAGATTCTGAATTTCAGGAACTTGCCGCGTTGAATACAAAAATTTTCATCCAACTCGAAACATTTTGAAGAATGAAATTACCCAAATCGACCCACTTGCCGCGTTGAATACACAAATTTACTACAAATAATAAAGAAAAACAATTAAGAGTGCAAAATGAGTTACAACAAAGAATCAATATGCAAGTACCCCTTACGCCTGAGTTCTGCTGCAATCTGCGTTTCTTACAGGATAGAAGTATGGGTGCGCCTACATAAACAGACCCCAAAACTTTTAATCGTGGAAATATGTTTTTACAAGTGACAAAGTACAACTGTCACTTGCTGAATATAAAACTCAGAATTTATACATCTAAAATCAAAACTATTTTGTGCTTTCAGTTGATTTTGCCTAGACAAGAGAAACATATCAATCACAACAGAGTAACCCAAAACTAATGGATTAAAGACCCAGGGACAAAAGAGTTGCCTAGAACCAGACCCAGTTATTTTCAATCTCCCATTT
Source organism: Tanacetum coccineum (assembly GCA_026074375.1). Lineage (NCBI taxonomy): Eukaryota > Viridiplantae > Streptophyta > Magnoliopsida > Asterales > Asteraceae > Tanacetum > Tanacetum coccineum. The sequence goes on from BQNB010058923.1 coordinate 29,080, forward strand.
TTAGTATAGTTTCAACTTCTTGAGAGTTGAAATTTTTTGCATTAAGCTGGCAGACTCAGCCAAGTGGCGTTGTGAGGCTCAAAATCAGTACCACAATCCCATAACATATCCCTATAATCATGTACTTTTCTGCATTTTTAGATATGTGGTAGAGATCTACCTCTCGCAGAGCTAAATGGTGATTATCATCATTAATGAACTTTGTCCATGGTTTCCTGCTATGCCTGCCGCAAATCACAGAAAAAAGACTCCCATAATCTGACGCAAAGAAAACCAAAGATAAAAACCAATGAGATGAAATTACACTACTAACCTCCCAACAAGTGCAGTATGTTGTGGGTCTAGCTCTAAAAGGTATCTTTGTAGATAAGTCTTTGACTCATCAGTACCTAATACATAACACCCACGAAAACAAAAGATAAAATTAGATTAAATTTAATCCCTATAACAATTGTACTGCTAAAGATAACTCAGAAACATAAACTATGTGTACATTATAATTTTGACTAGTTGATCATGGTTGTCGTGCCCATAAAAGAATGGTTCCTTGCGGAATATCTGTAAACAAGAATTTGTTTCGAAATTACCAATTAGCAAATAAGGCTCGAAGCAGATCAATATGTGCTAATATTTCTAATGCAGGCAAAGAACACATAATCCCATGCACAATTTGTAATGGTGGGTGGAAATCTTTGTAACATAAACATCCTCTTTTATATGAGCTTAGAAATTGTTTATTCTAAGATGTCATCGTGATGTTTGTAGAAACAAAATATATGAAACGAATTCAGAAGTTGATTATTATATATTATGCAGGATGTTATATAAACCATAGATTAGAGCACGGCATGGGAGGATTAATGTGTCATCCACTGAAACAACCAAAATAGCACGTCATGGGAGGATTAATGTACTATCAGATATTACGCTGCCAAAGCACTAAAAAGACATCCATTAACAAACTCTAGATGATTAGAGCAAAATAATATACATGTTAGACCAATAACTAATTTTAATGCATGTGCTACCTAAGCCTCACACGCACATAAGCTAAAAAAAACTTTTAAAAAAAAGAAGATATTTCTTAACAATCCCTAGTTATTATCATTACAGGAACTGAAATGAGCTTCAAATTAATCATAGAAATAATCAGTTGTGAAACTTTCAGATCATATTACTAAATAGGAAAAGCACTAAATAAGCAAATGCAACCAGCCTTTCGTGTGTTATATAGTCAAAGAAAGCAGCACTAAACTAATAAGACCTATAGAGCAACAGCGTAAATATCTAGAAAAACCTAATGAAATTTATTGATCACAAGTCATTTCGGCATTTTATCAAACACGTAACTTACATGTTAGGTTATCACATACAATCTAATTAGAATTGTAATAAAACCACCAAACTAATCAGATATAAACATTGATAATATATTGTTTTATTTAGTTTAGACGATAACTACTTGCATAGTAGAACCAACCGATGCATCATATTAGTTGTAAGTACAAATTGCATATTGGCGAAATGATTATGTACATGTGAATGACAATGCTCACAAAATCGAATGCAAATAGTCGTAGCATCATTATGTAAATAGTGTGTGTCAAGTGTGTGTTTTAGAGAAAGAAAAAAAGTGTGTGCAAAGATGGTTTTAGTGCCTCAATAGTCAGCGAAAGGTAAGGTCCTTTTATTAATAAGAATTGATGATGTATAGTAGGGGTGGCAATTTCTGACCCGACACGAAACCCGACCTGAAACCGACACGAAAATTAACAGGTTTGGGTTGACTCTAAATATGTTTGGGTCAGGTTTGGGTCGACCTATCTAACCCGTTTATTAAACAGGTCAGGTTCGGGTTGAGAATAAATTAAGCAGGTCGACCCGCCAACCCGTTTAAGATATTTTATTAAATTTAAAATTATTTATATTTTATTATATGGGTTTAATGGGTTAAACGAGTCAACCCACAAACCCATTTAACGTGTTTAATCCGTGTAATGTGCCAAGTTTTGTATATAAAACGGGTTAAATGGGCCAACCCGAAACCTGTTTAACCTATTTAACCCGTGTAACCTATTTAACCCACCAACCCAAGTATTTATACGGGTTTAATGGGTTAGGTTCGGGTTATGTGTAAACAGGTTAGGGTTGACATAGTTGACCCGATTATTTAAATGGGTTAGGTTCGGGTTGAGGTTTTTTAACCCGCCAACCTGTCAACCCGAACCCGTCAACCCAAACCCGACACGAATTGCCACCCCTAATGTATAGTACGTATAACAGACTAACCACATGTGGACCCTGGCCTTGGCCCAGATATGGCAACATTAATCAGCATTAATGTGATTAGTTAACATCAATCAGCATTAATGTGATTTGTCAACATTAATCAGTATTCAATATGATTAGTTAAGATACAATCAGCATTAATGTGATTAGTCAACATTAATCAGCATTTATTGTGATTAGTCAACATCCAATCAGCATTAATGTGATTAATCAACATTCAATCAGCATTAATGTGATTGGTCACCTATTAAAGGGGGTCCTCTCACACCCCAAAAGGTATGATGATTTTCTAACCTCTCCAAATACACACACATATCTCTCTGATAGCATGTGTTCTTACTCTCACGCGGTAAGGCTAACGGTATACCTTTACTTGTGCAGAAATCATCCAATTGCTTTGTTAGTACAAGATCCAACCCGAAGATAGCTTGCCGGCCCGACCCAACAAGCAATCTTGAACCATCTCATACCCGGTGACATATTTTGTACTAACAAGTTGGCGCCATCTGTGGGACCCCGAATAAACTATGCTTCGTGTTCTCATATCGTTGAAAGGCAAAAATCAATTCCATTCCGAAAGTCGGTAAATCTAAAACCTTTGTATTTTTGTCTTTTACATATTGTACATTCTGCAAGACGTAAAAAAATGTTTTACCAAAACAATAAACTTCATGTGAGTTTTACAAATATCACCTCAAAAGCTATGGTCTATGGACCTAACTTTTCAAAAACGCTCACAATTACAAAGCAAATCCCATTTATAAGTTATTGTTTTTTATTAACACTTATAGTAAAAAAAAGGAAGCACCGTGACACATAAAAAATGAGTGCTGCTGGCATATTTACGCTGCCTTAAATGCATTACACTATGCAAATATATCAATCACTATTACTTGGTTTTTTCTTCCAAAAACGTTTATTCTCGATATATTGAAATTAGTGCATACACTAAGACATAAACAAATACAATGACAAAAAGTTACATGTGACATGGAGATTTTCTCTCCACAAACACGTAAAGATTTTTTACACACCCTATGGGCGTATGTATATAACATCATTAATCCAAAAAACTAAGCCAATTATTTTTTGTTATATATCGGTGGATATGTTTTCATTGAAAGCCTGCATCGATTTAAACTTCCGCACATCATATACGGAAATGTTACGAGCCTAAATCGTAAACTTCAATATAACATGTTTGTTTCATACGTGACAAAACATGACATTATTATATGCATGTCACTTCTAACTGATATCCTAATCATTATATGTGCCGGACTTTCGGCGCGATGAAAAATATTTCGCGACCCACTCCGTATAACACATTTGTTAACAATCGAAATGAGATAAACTTTTTATTATATAAGTTGAATACTACTTACAAATCAAGTAACATTAAACTTGGGGGGCAATACTGGTATGATAACACCATTAACTGTATCTTACTTGATATTGATTTGGAATTCATTTTAACACACGTGAAATACTACTTAATTTTAACTAAAAGCATACGTGTATATGTCTTTTATAGACATAAGGATGAGGAGCTTCATAGTTAGCTCCGTACATGAAAAAAATATATTTCATAAAATAAAAGGACGGCTAGCTACCTCCAGGGAAACGTGTAGTCAATGCCTAAAAGAAAGTGTCTGTCACTTTACGACCCCAACGTCCGCCGTGGGATAGTCGTTGGATAAACAAAAAAGTGACTGTGTCAATGTCCATACAAATAACCTCAAGTCTCATCAACTAGGGAAGAGCCTCCGAGGCTACATTCTCGGCTGATGACCGGATGACGGCTCGTCCTTCGAGACAGCCGATGACGGCTCGTCCTCCGGGACAGCCGATGACGGCTCGTCCTCCGGGATAGCCGATGCCGATTCGTCTTCAGGGAGAGTCAAGAAAATCTACTAAATTATTCGAAAAATATTCTGTTAGCCTCAATTTATTGAGTCGAACAAGGAAGCTCGGTCACTCTACGATGGAGCTTCGGTCTTTAATTAGTTAATGTTGTAATAGAATAATATCGGGAATCGGGCTTGATAGTTAATCTAATATTGTATATGTTTCGGGTTTAATCCCAAACAAAACCCGAGCCCGAGTCCTAGTTATTCATTGCATGTAAAACTCCAAATTAAAATCAAACATACGAAGAGCATGAGTAAGAGCAACATAAACTGTTCTCTTGATACAATATCCGAACCAGGACGGGTAACCTCAAAATTAACCCAACCATGAAGCACGTTCTCTGTTGGTCTTAAGACGGATACAATATCCGCATCGGGACGGGTAACCTCAAAATTAATCCAACCACGGAACACGTTCTCTGTTGGTCTTAAGACGAATGTAATATTCGCATTAGGACGTGTAACAATTAACCCAGCCACGGAAGTACATCCTCCGTTGATCTTAAGACGAATGTAATATTTGCGCTATTATTCGCATCATAAGCAAATACAAGCTGGTACAAGATGGACATACATTTACCCATCTCATCACGAAATATATGGAGAGCATCTCCATCCTCATAAATTCTTCTCATCCTCTCCCAAGAGATGAACAAGAATGGTACCTGCCAAATGCTAGTGTTACCCCGACTATAGAAAAAATATTCTTCTTACAGGGTCCTTACCGTTCAAACATAAGAAACCAAGCATCTGAGCACCATCACCCTACACATGTATATGGGTGGAACTTATAATAGGCATGATCAGCACAGCCCAAAACCAAATATAAGGACGTATGGTCTAGAAAGAAAAGACACGTCTTACAGATCTCACCTACCAGGCTAAAGAAGAGTCGCGAAGAAGGCAACGATCGTGTCAGAAGCACAGTAATAAAGAATTTGAGTCTAGCAATATTCACCGCACGCAACAAATGCCGCATGCAGTAAACATACTAGACTGGGGGGACTTGATGACGTATAGTACGTATAACAGGCCTCTGGGCCTGGACTGTACTAACCACATGTGGACCTTGGCCTTGGCCCGGATATGGCAACATTAATCAGCATTTAATGTGATTAGTCAACTTCCAATCAGCATTAATGTGATTAGTCAACATTCAATCAGCATTAATGTGATTGGTCACCTATAAAAGGGGGTCCTCTCACACCCCAAAAGGTATGATGATTTTCTCACCTCTCCTAATACACACACATATCTCTCGGATAGCATGTGTTCTTACTCTCACGCCGGAGTCTAATCGTGGGGTCCGTCCCCACGGTAAGGCTAACGGTATACCTTTACTTGTGCAGGAAATCATCCAATTGCTTTGTTTAGTACAAGATCCAACCCGAAGATAGCTTGCCGGCCCGACTCAACAAGCAATCTTGAACCATCTCATACCCGGTGACATATTTTGTACTAACAAGTTGGCGCCATCCGTGGGACCGCGAATAAACTATGCTTCGTGTTCTCATAGCATCGAAAGACAAAAATCAATTCCGTTCTGAAAGTCGGTAAATCTAAAACCTTTGTATTTTTGTCTTTTTCATACCGTACATTCTGCAATGCGTGAAAAATTGGTTTACCAAAACAATAAACTTCATGTGATTTTTACAAATATCACCTCAACAGAAATCTGTGAGTACCTCTCATTTATCTTCATAATGTATCTGACGCCATGAAAGTTTAAAACTGCATACTTTTTGCTGATGTGAGGTACCACATACAATTATTTATTGTATTTTATCAAACAACTTGTGGCTTCCACCTAAAACAAGTTACAAAGTCCTGTTTTGATATATCTTGTGGAAAGAAAAACTAAAAAATAACACATGGTTCTTTCTTATAAACACGCCAACCTAGTCTGGCCTAAGAATAAATGGACGCTATATGCTTTGTTGTGTCATCTAGATTGCTCTTAGTCTGGCCTAACACATGCGAAGATATACATGCCACGTAGAAAGTTGACTTGAATAAACGTACAAACAGTTCTTGACATTATTTACCACATGTGTAAATGATAAATCATATTGCTATTAACTCATATAAGCACATTTGCGTTAATACACGAATTTAATTTCCGAAATCGGGACATGACATATGAACGAACACCTCGTGTTTCATATCTACATGAGCAATACATCTCTTCATGAGAGAAATAGGAATGCTTAATGGTATGTGCTTAAATACACATACTTTTACCTTTAAAAACGAGCTGAAATAACCAAAAACGGACTTAAAATGCCAAAGAGACGCTTGTTTTGCTAATTGTATTGTGCAGGAACGGATAACCAAGAAAAGGACGAAAAACAAAGCCAAAACGACAAAACC